>BHFT01018178.1:0-64794 GCA_004320025.1 Laticauda laticaudata | reverse complement strand
TTTCCAATGGATGGCAAGCTTTTTTTAACGTTTTACATCCTCTTTGCATCCGTAAGTGCAGTGGGACCGGGCCTAAAATCTCTTGTGTCTTATATTCAAATGCAAATTGGCATTCCTGCTGAGGCTGGTAGTTTGTATATTTAGGCTGCTGATTCTAGATTGATACTACCAACTTACACTGTGGTTGTAAAAATGATGAAGCCACTTCTCTATTCTCACTAAAGCTGTAAAATGCCACCTGGCAACAATTTTTAAAGTGTCCTAGGGAAAGTCAAATTAACAAATGCAAACAGGCTGCCATATAGTGTTGTGGAAAAATTAGTTGCATTCCTTTGGAGTTGAAGCTAGCTGCACTTCAAAGTCTGAATACATGCCAAATATGATCTCTTGTGAAGTTACCTGGAAAGAGATTGAACCCATTGATTTGGATGAAGTGGAAGTGCTTTTAAAATGAGTTTGTGTCTATCTGTTACATTCCTTCTTGTATGGGCAATCCTGGATGTGGACAGGAATTAGAGTCTGGCCCATTGTGAGGGCAAAAATGGGAAGATAGCAATCCCATTAGTTTTCTTCGAACCATCAGCTCTATTTAATTCTGTAGAACATAGTATCTTTTCAAACTGTCTGCATGTGTTATGAGCTAGGGTGCTGTTTTATAGTGATTCTATTCTTTTCTGAAGATATGTTTCCAATTGGGTATGCTTAGATAGCCCTAGGCCTAAGGCATTCTAATATGGGCTGCTCTGGGGTAGACTCATTCCCCATTTAGCATATATATATTGAACCACTTAGATAGGACTCTTCAATAATATGTGATATAATATCATCAGTACAAATAATCTTCAACTTATGATTGTATTGCTTTAATTTATGAATACTGTAAGACTTACTGACTCTGTTGATCATCCTCTGATTTGGTATGATGCAGTTCCTCCTCCTTTTCTTCATTTTCCATTAATTTATTTACAGGTTCTTGTAAGTTCTAAGCCAGCCATTAACACAAACGCAAAACAATATACAAAGTCAGTAATAAAGAATGCTAATATTTATAAATGTTTAATCAAACTGTGTAAAACAAAAATATAGTAACTACTTTGATCGAAATGAGAGAAAAACATTGCACTTAAGATCTCAGTAGCTAAATTTTATTATAAGTATAATAACAAAAAGAAACAGAATGCTTGTTGGCACAAGTAGTACAATAATTTGGCAAAGCAAAAACTAAATGTGAAAGCTTAGGAAAAAGCAAAAATGCTTTATTTTGTATCACAAATTCACTACACAGAAGCAATATTAATTGCTTAGTTGTTGGAACATAATTAAGTTGTGAGGTGTCCCAGAACAGTCACAAGATATTTCATCCCTTCTTTTATGTGTAATCACATTACACTAATGATTATACCGGCTCTCATTATATAGAATTAGATACATTGGTCCAATTCAAAATCCTGATTTTAACCATTAAGACTACAATGCCTTAAATAATTTGGAAGTAGCATGTCAGAAAATGGCCTTTCACATTACACACACAGTACCTCAAACCGACAATTCTTTATACAAATCTAGCACTGATCTGATGCAATAATGACTATTTGAGAAAAAGGCACCCTCCTTTTATTCTCTGATTATAAATGGTGACTTCTTGATTCTCTTATTCACCATCATTGTGGCAACACAACAAATATGTACTTTTTAATTCTTCCAGAATCTTTAAATCCTAGTTTCAGTATCTTGAGTTCATGAATATTATATTTTAGTCAATTCGAAATGCTGCAATGATATTTTAACAATATTTTTGTTAAATATTGTTATTTTTGTTTCTATTTTTGTTTCTACAAATTATATTTTGTGTATAGAAAATACATAATATAATACAGTAAAACTTGCAGTACTGCTGCATTATGATCTTAATGATTCTCAGAACATAAATATTAATTATGCTGGGGGACATTTCAAGTATCATCTTCAATAAAAAAAATACATTCATGTATATAGTCTCATAAACTGTGCCACTGATTTAACTATAGCCCAATATTATAGTGGGCTAAATCAAAGTTAAATCAATGGCACAATTTATCACATTATATATAGCGTCCCAGAACTCTTAACATTGTCTTTGAAAATAAATGTATAGTTTAAACCCTTGTGGAATATAAAATCACCTAGTGACTGCCACTCTATGGACCAAACAGTTAGCATTATTGTGGATATATCATTTATTCATTTTTGGAAGAGTTATTTATTTTTAATACAAATTTCTACAGTTATTTAACTATTCAGCTTATCTTTGACATTGATAGAATCATGCTCCCATTAAAACACACATTGCATTTTCAATCTACATGAATAGTGTTCTCTTTTAACTCCCCTTTTAACTTTCTGCTTTTTAATTTTTAAAAAACAGTTTACTCATTTAGTAATACCTAGTCTGATTCTGTAGTCCAAAAATCTGGTTTTATAGGTAGCAAGTCTCCCATCAATATTTATTTGCATCAACCAAAGCAACACACAAAAGAACAGAGCCAAATATTTGTGTTATTTTTCTCATAGAGAAGGGGTTTGGGACAATATGCCTCTCTAGTTTGTGGAAATTTAAAATTCTATTCAACAGCTGAAGAGCCCAGAAGAAAAAAAGACCTTAAAATTAGAAACCTAGTAGGAGCTCTTCCGGGTTGAGTCCTCCTCGATGACGGACCATAGGTTGTGACTGTCCATGGCTATGGTCCATGCTCTTTTGTTGGAAAGCCCCGATCATCGTGATTAGGGGCTAAAGCTACCCTGGAGGGGCGGTGGAGTAAGGGGAAGCTGCCAGCCAGGTTGAGGGGAGCTGCATCTCCCCTCCTGGGCTTGGTCTTTTCCCTCTGAAGACAACTGAAGCAGTGGTCCAAAATGGCCACCCCGAAGAGGAGGACTCAGCTGGACTAAGATTTGTGCAGGAGTGAAGAAAGATGTGGATAACATCTGAGCCGGGACAATTGGGCGAAACAACTAAACAAAAAGTGCCCCAGGATTAAGGTAACATTGAACTCTTAAGAAAACAAAAGTGAGCGGCAAAAATACAACGGGACAGGAAAAAAAACAAAACAAGAAAATAATTTTGACAGCTAAGCGGCACTTCAAACTGGGAAAGGAAGAAGCCAGAATTAGACTTAACTAAATAGGATTAAAATATTTTGGCAACAAATAGGCATAAAATAAAGCTGGACTTAAGATTGTCAAAAAATAATAGTAATAAAATTTACAAATTGGAGACTGGACTGCTCTGGAATATTGAGGTTCGAAAAACCCTAAATAATAAAATAGGGGGAAAAGGTGAAGACTTTGTATAATGGAGAGTGCCATCTTCTGGATAAAAACTTAAACTCAAACAAAAAGGGAAATCATCCTGTTTCTGTATGAACTTGTGTTGATATAATGTTAAAGGAAACAAAGTAAGAATCTTGGAAAGTGAAAGCTGAACGAAAGAAAGAAGCAAGGAAAGACTGACTGACTGTGGGATTGATTGATATTTTTGGTATAGATCCTGGGTTGAAACAATTGAGAACTTTATAAGAAACTTGAAGAAGAAAGAAGGAAAGTAAAAGTGTTTTTTTGTGGACTTTAACGATTATAAAATATAAGAATGTCTAATGATGATATCTCTTTGGAATTAAAAATGGAACTTTAAAATATGAGAGAATACTATGGAAAGAGGCGAATCACTTTGTTCTGTGTTAGAAGAAATGGAAATGGTGATTAACAAAAAGAAAGAACTTCAAGAGGAGGAGGAGGAGGCTCAAGGAGAAGCCATCTTAAATAGACAATTAACATAAAGAACACTAGAAAGACTAGGGAAAAGAAGGAAGGTTAAAAAGTTGAGAGTAAAAAGGTAATCAAAAGGGGAATACCTGTGAAATCAGGAGAGGTAGAAAGGTGCAGCAGAACAGGGAAAGAAGATATCAAGAAAGAGAGGGATAAAACTGAATGAGAAAGATATGGGAAAAAGAGGGGAAGGAAAGGCAGTAAGAAACAGGTGCAGGAAATAAAGAACACGGAAATAGTTAAAGTGATGAAAAGAATTTGTATTTTTTTAGAGATAATGGTTGATGAATTAAAAAAGGGGATTCTGCAGGGTGACAAGGGGTACAGAATATATTTGCAATTAAAAAATACTTAGAAAATAGGGTCATATAGATTAATTAAAGGAGGGATAGATACTGATAATTCTTATTAGATGAATATACATTTTTATCTTTAAAAGAAAAGTTAGGTTATTGAAGAAATTGTAATAATTGAAATGAATGTCAAGATGTTTAAAAATGAGGTCAATATCAGTGAGCAAGGATTTAAATAGTCAATTTTTCTCTTTTACTTCTGAAATTAGAAATAATATTAGGGGGGAAATATATTGCGGAATCCAAATGAAAAGATGTGACGATTATTATTGTAACTACTTAAAAAATAAAGGTTTATTGGGAATTAAGATGAGGAATAAAGGTATATTTTAACCCACTGAGGTGTCACACTCAAAGCAGTAAAAGGAGGGAAACCTAAGTTTTCTTTTTTCTCTTGTGTTAAAACTTGTATTAATCTAGAATTTATAGAAAGAATGTATGATGAAAAGAAAATATGACAGATTAAAAGAACTATTAAATTAATAAGCTAATACAGACTATTAAAAGGAAGGAGAAACATTGGTAACCTTATTTTTTCTTTATCAAGCAAACATATGTTGTTATTTTTACTCTAAAAAATATTATAGGATTATATTTGAAATAATTGAAATGAAATGAAAGGATTTGAATTGAGATTAATGTAAGAGATTTGGATTAATTTGTTTGTTTTTCTCTTTTCTGAAAATTTGGAATGGAAAAGGTAATAACAGAATTACGTTTGCATATATGAATGTTTAATTATTGTCATATTTGTATGTAAGATAAGTTGTCCACTAAAAAGAGCCTTTTGTTTTTATGAAAAATTGAATAAAACTTGTTTAAAAAAAAATAGAAACCTAGCTTTGCCCACAGAACCTGGCATGCCATAGAAAGCATGGTGTTGTTTTCTAGCTGATGGACATTATACAACCATTTTAGTATGATATTTCTGATTAAAATGCTTTTAAAGGAACTTGTTTTGCCATTGTAATAATATATAGAATTTCTATTTTTTGAAAAGACAATTACAATGTTACCTTATTTTTCTTCTTAAATGCTTTTATCAAGTTCACAGTAATCAAAGTAACAGACAGTAAAATTCTATTTCACATATCCCAGCTAACATAGGACTTTTTATTTGCATTCTGCAAAATTAAAGACAAATCTTTTTTATACAGTACATTCTCAGCTTTTTTGTTTCTATGTAGTTTAGTGGACTAATTTAATAGTGGAGACAGAACAGTCTTGCAAATTTAATTTTGTTTTTTGTTTTGCTAACACAGCCGCTTGTATTTACATTACCCTTGATATTTTTAAATAGATTTGGTTAACAAATTTGCTATTTTATTTTCTAACCATTGCACCGGGCCTTCCTTGAAATACTGACATAAATTACAAACCTAACATATGCGTGTTTCCCTAAAAATAACAATTATCATAACTGGCAAAGTAAACACAGGTTTAGATCTAGAATTTAAGAAAAAAATGATTTCTTATTATTTAGAATTATAATAGAATCACATTTTACCTTTCCTCTGGAAACTTAAGACAATTTAGACAGTCTTTCTTTATTTAAATCAACAAATTATTTGGTTATAGTCGTGCTAATTTCATCTCTGTTATTCATGTTATTAAAGTTTATGCTGTTTACATATTAGGATTATTTTGAAAAATTGCTGTGTTTAATTGTCTTAGTATCCTTGCTGCATCTGAAGAAGTTGATTATAACCTGCAAGGTTTATGCTAAATTAAAAGTTAGTCTAAAATTTATTGAATTTATTTTTTAAAGCAATACATGTTCAAGCGTATGAAGAAAAATTCATCAAAATAATTCAAGAAGCAGCAAGGTCACAATGATATTCATTCCTCTCTAAATGTAGGAAATGAGGTAAGTTTAAAATTAAATGGAAATTATTCCAAGTAGAACAAAAAGGTATTGTAATGATCATGCAAACAGCCTAATATAAACATGTATAATACACTGTATTTCTTCATTTCTGCAATTTAAAGAGGAATTAACTTATCATAAATTTGGTTTATTATAAATTAAGCATATATTAGTAGCAATAACAGGTGATAACTGTCAGATGATATAAAATCTACAGAAACAGATTTTTTTAAAAAAACAACAGGCATTATAATTAAAAAAGCTCTAAAGACAAAAACATTTCTCAGAGACTTTGTAGCTGGTATTATGTCTAATCATACTTTGTTAAAGTCATTTAAAGTCATTTTTTGCAAGGCATATAACAATATCAATTGTCAAACACAACTCTTCCAATTCCCCTTTCCTTTTTTGGAAAAAAATGGTGAGGACTGCCTAAATCATAATTATCAACGTTAGCATTTGTTCAAAGTTTTCAGATTGATAACATTCATGAAAAATCATCCACTAGAATAATTAAAATATCCAGCATAGAACAAGCAGTCTCCCTCACTTAGCATGTATCAGTAAATCAGAGTATGTTCTCCTAGGCAGCTCTGTTGAAGAAGATGTCAAAAATGTCAAGATGGCACCACAAGCATGTGTGATTGAGGTCAATTGTTTTGATCCATCTCACTACCTCCTCCCCTTGCCCGATGGCTCTGCTTCCAGATTCTATTCTCTGATTTTCAGGATATTTGTACTTCAGTTCTGGTCTCTTCCTTTCAGCACTTAAAATATTCCATTTTATTTCTATCTTTCTCCAATATTCCTTAGTATTTGACTGCTCTTTACTGGATAAATAGATGTATAGAGGAAAATACTTCAGAAGTCTAGAAGGGCAAAAGTAAGAAGGCACAAAGATCGCTGACAAAGAAAAAGTTTACAGTACTGAGAAATCTGTTCATATTTCTATTCTGCTTTGTTTCTCAGTTGTATTTTCATTCCCTGCTGTTAATTAGTTTTGCAACACTAGCAGCAAATTATTTTTTCTACAGGATACATTTTAAGTAATTCTTTTTCATTTTAAAGAAAGTAAAAGAATTAATATTTTCAAAGCACTGGATACCCCAAGCAAACAATCCTTTTCTCAACAGGATTCCATGCATTCAGGTTAATGCATTCAAAATATTATTTCAAATATAAACTTGACTATGAGGCAAAACAGCTACAATTACATTACTTCCACAATATACCCTGAAGTAAAGAAAATAATCTTTTATTGGACTGTTTATTAACACATATTAGCAAAGAAGATAACCCTCTGAAACAATATTTTACTTCCAAATAAATCCAAAACCCAGGAACCTTACAGATCTGGATGTAATATTTTCCCAGGAATAAATCACCAGTTCTTAACGATGTTTTCTTTAAGTAATATTATTAACTAAAATAGAAGAGTGGAAATAAACCTGTATTTCATTAAAGGCTACATGATTAATTTAGATTTTAGACAGTACAACATAACCCTTTGAGTTGCAGTGAGCAAGTAGGTGGCAATATAAATTTTCCAAACAAACAAACAAATAAAAAAATATTAAGTGTTTCTTAAAGAACAAAGTAAGGGGAAGAATATGCTATACAGCAAAATTTAGATCTTATATAAACTGGTATCAAGAGTTCAATATTTATCTTGTCAAAAAAGGAATAGACTTCACCAAAGCGAGTATGACATAAGAAATATATTGGAAAAGAGGCAAATTGGGACACTCCAAAGATTGCAACACATCATCTCTCATTCCTGGCACGATTTGCTTATTACTAATAATATCAGACATTATTCTTATTCATATTTCTTGTTCAAAGACATAATCAATGAAGCTCAAGGCTAAACTAGATATTTTATGCTGCTTTCCTTTAATTGTGGAATGGCATTTAAGAAATAAGTTAATTCAAAACCATGTCACAACTATATTAGGCTTTTTGCTTCTAAATTTATTTATTTATTTATTTATTCATTCATTCATTCATTCATTCATTTCATTCATTCATTCATTCATTCATTCATTCATTCATATTTAATATTGCCACCTATTTGCCCATGGCGGTTCAAGATGGCTTACAGAATGTAAAATTAAAAAATAAAATTAAAGAATTTAAAATTAAAAAATAAAAATAAAAAACTGACAAAAAGAATCAAATACACTAATAAAGTACAACAGAACAAAATTTGGGAAAAAATAAATGATCCCCCACCTCCACCCAGACAACACAGATCACATGAGTAATTTGATAGGCCTCCATCTTACTCTGGGTTCCCTAGGTCTGCTGGCAGAACCAGGTCTTCAGTGCCTTCCAGAAGAGTGCTAGATTGGAGGCCATTCTAATCTCTGGGGAATGATATTCCAGAGAGGGGGAACCACTTCAGAGAAGGCCCTTTTTCTGGGTCCCACCCAAGTATATCTCCCTTAGGCATGGGACCCGCAATATTTCTTGCCTCTCCATTCTAATGAGTCCGGTAGATATGACAGGCAAGAGATGTTCCCTCAGATAACTTGGTCCAAAACCATGAAAGGCTTTAAAAGTGACAACCAGCACCTTGAATTGCTCTCCGAAGCAAATCAGCAATCAATGCAGTTCCTGCAGGAGAGATGAAACATGTGCACATCGGGGTCTGCATAAAACCATGCAAGCTACTGTATTTTTCAACAACTAGAGCTTCTGGATGCTCTTCAAGGGCAACACCATGTAGCAATAATCAAGATGGCAAATGACTAGGGCATGAGTGACTGTGAGTAGGGACTGTTGGTCTAGGAAAGGGCATAACTGGTACACAACCTGCAGTTGCAACAAAGGGCCTTCCTGGCCATGAACTGCCACCTGCTCTTTGATCAAGAGTCGTGAGTCTAGGAAAACCCCTATATTACGCCCACCCCATCCAAGTGTCACCCCATCCAGGACCAAAGGTAGCAATTAAATACTTAAATACATATGGCAATGATGAAGTCTGACAACATAATCTTTCCATATGAAAAAAAAATTCAAGATACAGTTGCTGTGAAAAAATGGTAGTGGTTAAGAACTTAGGAAACTCCTTTTCTTCCTGCTCTTTTTCTATTTGAATTTTCAACCTATAATGAATATTTTTCATTTAAAAAATTATAATAAATGATACGTTATATATGACTGGATTGGACAATCTGCTTGCTTCATTTACTGTAGGGGGAAGAAAAGTATATTATATGCAAACAGTTCTCCTTTATTGCTCTTTTCATATGACAGCTTTCAATAATTTTTTCCTACTTTATATAAAGGCAGAATTTCCTGTTATGTTTCAATTGGGGAATTACAATTTAGTTGTTACTGGGATGAGAAAGAAAAAATGAACCTACCCTTTTGGTATACCGTGGTCCTAATAAAAATCTTAACCAATCACATCTCTTTAATATGTTGTTGTTTTGTTCTTTTTGCATTTTACTAATGAGTGTAGGTGAACCTCCATACCAAATAAGCAGCATCCAACGTTTCTGTGAGCAGGCAGAACAAATGATGGTCTTGCTACATACCAAAATTCCAAGTTAGAATGAGACTTTACACTCCATAGCAAAGAAAGAGAAGCAGTTTAATTTGTGAATTTTGATAGATTAATAACTAGGTTCTATGAAAGATAATTAAATAAATGCTGCCAAAGTAGTTTATTTTCTTCTACTTTTCCTGTTAGGATAATACTGTCATGATAGAAAGAGGGAGACAAAAGGAAGTTTAGAGCCCAAATTTGCTT
This sequence comes from Laticauda laticaudata, assembly GCA_004320025.1. Taxonomy (NCBI): domain Eukaryota; kingdom Metazoa; phylum Chordata; class Lepidosauria; order Squamata; family Elapidae; genus Laticauda; species Laticauda laticaudata. The sequence continues at coordinate 55,016 of BHFT01018178.1, read as the reverse complement.
TCTTTGCAATGCCAATGTGAGGTGATTCCCAGTGATTGATACTTACCTATACTGGTAGTACAATGACTGTCATACATAATAAACAATATTTCTAATATGCCACTATAAAAATCAATGTGAATTTTTATTAGAAAATTATGGTACATACTTTTACAGAAAAAAGGAACAAAATAATTAGCGCCACTTCCTTATAATATCTCAGCTTTACGGTAAGCCAATGTCTGATTGCAGAATTATAAAAGCAAGCAATAACATAATTTAGAATGCATATATAGTGACCACCACAACAACTGTATTTTACAATAGATTTCATTTGTTAAGATCACACTATTAAAATAGCACTATATAAGCTTAGGCAACTTTTCTTTACCTTCAACATAGTGAATTGGTATGGCTGATAACCTTTGAAACTTTCATGGATAGCTGCCATGGTATGAGATGTTTTTTCCCAAAAATGAAGAAGAGTTGTCTGTAATGGAAAGAAATATAATTCTTCAAATGACATGTAATAGTTAACATTTCCATTTTTGTTAGACAACAAAAATGATCCAATTGCAGATATTTTACTACATAAAGTTTACCTCACTGTCACATAAAAACTACAAGATTCCGTTCCTAAAAATAGCCCCTAAGTTTTATAGATTCTTTCATTATTAATACCTGGTATGTTGTAAGGATGTGAGACAGAAGATTACATCTACTTGCTCCAAGAAGATCCACTTTCTGACAGACATCAGTTTTCAATTTGTCAAAATTCAATTTTGTATGACGGACTTGTGCTTGAACCTATCAATATAAAGGTTACTTGAAAGAATAAGAAATTCTAAAATATCAGATCATCCAAAATATTTCCCTTGGTTCCAAGATAACATTTAATTATATTAATTATATTTAATTAATCATCATCATATCATTATTTTATATTATACACCTATTTTAATTTTAATATACTTATGACGTCCTTCATAAAAAGTTTTCACAGACGTTTCCTGGACTTATTAGGAAATAAATATGACATGTTGAGAAACAGTGTACAGTTCACTTCGTTCTTAACTTCTTTATTCTTGGTAAAAAGAGATAAAATCAGAATGTTCAAGAATCTGATGACTCTTAAGGGTGTGCCTTGCTGGCTAACTGAGAACTCTTTTCCATAAACACTGTGAAGTTAAATTTTTCCAGTAAAAAGCAAGGAGTAGAACTCAGGGAGGAAGTGAGAATTAAAACCAAAGCCTTCAAAATTGCTGGGAGAAAAATAATCAATAAGATAAATTTGGCAAGCAATTCAGCAAAAAACTCATGATTACATCCTTGAGGGATCTGTTACTTTTTTTCAGTGCTGCTTTGTTCTTCTGCTTGGAATAGTTTTATATAGTATATATTACTAATCTCTCTCTTTTCGTGATGATTACTTCTAATAACATGCATATTGCAGCCCATTAAGTTGAAGCAGCTAACATAGGTCTTTTACTTTGATATCTCCCTGAGTATAAACATATTTGGAAGGATATGGCAGGCTTGCACTAATATTTGTGTGACACAGATACTCACTTCCTCCTTGCTACAGATCCATAATTGTAATACCTGTAGACCCTACTTGGGTAGAAATGGCCTGGCGAAAAATCTATAAAAGGCAAGGCATGTAAGTAGTTTCTTTCCAGACCATTTGCATCATTTCTGAAGCTAAACAGCTAACATGATACTTGTTTGAAATATATTTATTTTCCTCTCAACCTATTTGGAACGTATTTCAAATGAAACATTTTCACATAAGCCACTTTCAACTAAACTGAATGACTCTCAAATGTTATCCATTTAGACACTCCTGATTCTTTGGTGATCTTGGTAACATCAATCAGAGAACAAGCATCTACCACAGTAAAAAATATGGAATATGATCATTTGGAAAATGCTTCTCTTCAGATTGTACAAAATACCTATAATGTGTATAGTCAGTGGCTCAACAAAAATATTATGTGATAAAATGAATGATAGATGAATTGAACAGTGGGAAAAGGGGAAAATTAAAAAAACGAATCGAAAAAATAAAAAGAAATACACTTGTTGGGGGTATACTATTTTCTTCTAAACAGAGTGTTAAGACTGTCACTGTTACATGTCAAACAGCCCTTATTTAAATAGACCTTACTTTCAAGAAGTTGAATTAGACACTGCAGCTTAAATATTTTAGAGTTTTAAGAACTTATGGTCCAATTCAAAGATTATCAGTTTAAAGGGAGATGTTGCAATTGTTCCCCTTCTATAATCCACAATTTCTACCTCTGGCTACATCCTAATTTTAGAAAATCCCAACAGAATTCACAGTAAAGGACAAATATGGACAGTGTGGGTAGCTTTTTGGATATGAAAGATCTAATTAAAGAGCCTTCCTAGCCTACTCAAATGCTCCAGATTCATGAGCAAATTTAGAATAACCACGATAGTTCTAAATGAATCATTTATGGTTGCTTGCAGTGGAAAAACAATAGTAAAACAAAACAAAATAGGAAATAGGATATTTAAAATATTGGCAAATATTAAAATATTGGCAAATAAGATTGTTCTCCATTCAAATAGGATTGTTCAAATAGGATTGTTTCAAATAGGATTGTTCTCCATTCTTTTCAAATAGGATTGTTCTCCATTCTTAAAACCAAGCTGAGTATTTGCAATCTAATAATAAAAACCTATCTACAAACAAAAAATAGAAAAGGAATACTTCTGGAGGAACACTACCATCAAAGAAACAAGACATAGAATTCGGGAGCATAGGTAGGGATGCTACTCCATTGCAAGAAGAAGAGAAGTGAGCAGCATCAGAAATCACAACAGCCACTAATCTTGCCCAGAAATCACAGCTAGCATTACATACAAAACCAGGAAGAACATATTTCAAGAAAGAGCAGATCCTGCCCAATGTCAAATCAGGTTTCAGAACCCTCTCATACATAACATCATGGATGAAGGTTGAACTAGCATTAAGTATCATGCAGTAGTAAGTGTCCAAAGCTGCTGAGGCTCTAGAAACCACATCATGGAGTTGAGTACCAGGCGCCAGAGTGCACTATGAATATAGAAGTAATAGACTCCTATATAAATAAACATACAGGAAAGGGATACTGATGGAGAAATCGACTCAATCATTCTTTATGCCATTTTTTAATTTTAAAATGCCACTGTTTATTATATAAGAGTACAAATAATGAACACTGTGATATTCAATATAAAGATGATGGTTTGTTTAACTATACATTTATATCACATCTTAAAACTTTGTCCAACTTATTTTTTGAACCAGAATTAATCTGTAACTGTCCAATCTAATCCAATCTTTGGAACAGCTTTATAGCTCCTGCTGCCTTAAGAAAGTTCAAAACACTTTTAAAGACCCATCTCATCTTGGGCACCTGTTTTTTGAATTATTACCATCTGGCAGATTATATCCCAGAGCAGTAACTTTATTCTACTGTATAGTGCATTAATGAAATATCGGGTTTTCAATTCAATTGTATAGAATATGAAGGATGTGTTTTATTTTTATAGTTATAATGTACACCGAAGATGGCATTTAATTTTATTGTATGAAGTGCAATGACAACAAAGTAAACTAAAGTTAATTTTAGTAATGGTTTTAATATAAAATGTCTATGGAGATTCTCAATCATCCAGTTCATAGTTGTCCCAAAGGATTTTTGAAGATGTTTAGCTTCTCATTCAAGAAGCTTCTTTAGCTCTGAAGCTTCTTGGATGAGAAGCAAAACACCTTCAAAGGAAAAATAGAAAGTCCTGTTTAAATGTAAACATTAAAGCCAGAAGGTGAAGAAAAGTATAATAAAATAAGCTGATTATTAAATATAAATTGACCTAAAAGAACTATATATGTATCTCTCACCAAAGCTTATATAGATGAACATTCCAACTGACTCTTTAATTATTCCTGGAAGGCTACATGACACATCAATAAGAAAACAATTGTTTCTAATCAATCAGAATTCAGAGAAAGAACTAATATTGAGGTTTTCTGAGAGTCTGCGGCCTGAAAATTTTGTTATCATCTGGTTAGGATCCTAAGTGAATGAAAATTGCAGTAATAGAATATATATATATATATAATATAAATAAAACCACTGCAGGAAATTTGTATAACATCCACAATCCCTCTGTAAAGGAATTGGGAGATTTTAAAATTTGGTAGCTAGCTACCATAAATGTCCTTTAATAGGGAGTTTTAAATGTTCTTTAGGTATTTCCTACTGTTTATTCGAAAAACAAAAGTATAATAAACTAAATGTTTTTGTACAAATATATTATTATATAATATATATATATATATATATATATATAAATATATAAATACAAATAGGTTACAAATATATTATTATTATATAATAATAGTAATATCTGATATATATATAAATTATATCAAATACAAATTAAAGCCCTAAACAAATGTACAACTGAAACCCACACATGCAACCTCTCTTACAATGCCTTGTAGACAAATATGAGACATGGGAACAACTCAGCAACTCAACGAATACTAGCATCTTCAACAACTGACCCATCTCATCTAATTCATGCAATAGTTTGATTCAATTTACGGAATACAAATGAAAGAACCCTTTTCCAACAATGATCATAACATGATTCGACTTTTTGTCTTGGATACGTCTCCACAAACAAAAAACTAACATAACAAAACAATCAAAATCCCCAATTAATAATAACTTCAAAAAGGCAAACTTATGATCTTATAAATCAACAATCTCATCTTCCTTGATTGGCAATTTCTATTCCCCAAAAAACTGGGAAAATTGCAATAATGGTTTGTGAAGGTTTGGTTAGAACGCGCAGTGAAAGAGATACGCGGTTCGGGAACTGACGCGAGGAGTTTCGTACAGCCCCCCGCCTAGGTAGACCGTAACCTTCGCAGGGTCGATGTAAGAAGAACCACAATGGACACAATGAATCTTCTGTGATGAGAGCCGCCCAGAGGACTGGTCACGTTCTCTTTTATTGAGTAGTCACCCTAACTTAGGAGATAAGCGAGCTTATGAGCTTATTTGTTCTTGCCAGCTCTTTTGCCTAATATGAGTTGTTTTTGCCTCTGCACCTTTTTTTCAGGTAAATGACTCATTTTCTGCTATGTGACTTATGCTTCAGTGAGTTAACCTTTAGATACTGCAACATCTACGGTCTGTATTTTATTTATTTATGATAAGTATTTCTTACTATTGCGAGCGAGCGTAAAGCGTCACCTCGACCCATCGCTCCCCAAGTCCATAAGGAGAGATCAGTATCTTTCTTCGTGTAATCAAAGGTTCCTCATAGTCACTATCAGAAAATGATGGACAACAAGGACCTGTTTTTCCATATTGCAATGTAAGGCTATTGAATCCTTTGTGTGCGTATTGTGAATGACTTCAAATTCAATGCTTATATAGTCAATTTACGCAAAAGGATTAAGTATTTTGAAAAGCATGCAGGTCAATAAGTACACATATGAATATTAAACAAATATGAGTGGTACCTATAAGTGCAGAAAGCCAATGTAGTTAACCACTGTGATATTTTGAACACATGCTTTGGAACCATCCCATTGACTGTTGCCGTTCTATCTCTCTACTTCTTCAGGTCGTTCCTAATTTATAAGGCATACTGTGACTCACTGCCAAAGAATGAACCTTCGGGGACATATAGGAGAAAAACAGTCCTCTCTTAAAGCTGAACATAGGCCTCCTTGTTTAACAAAAACTAAAACAGATCAAGGGCCCTGTTCTATTTTGGTAGTGCAACCTTCTAGCTATAGGGAAGGGTGTGTAGTGATTCTGCATGAGCTTGAATGGAACCACTCTCTCAAAGTGTTTTTAGAGTACTCATCTATTTCAGCCGATTAGTTTACTTATATTGATTGGTATCATATGAAGTGACCGACGCGCCTATGGCCTGTGCCAGCTCCTACTGATTCCCCAAACCTAAGCAAAACCAGATAATGTAAGGAGCAGTCAATTTCCCTCTTGCTCTAAGAGCATCTCAGGTTCCTAGAAGGGGTGAGCAAATAATACGGTACCGCATTCACCTACTATAAATTTTTCAGATAATAGGGCCCATGCCCTCAGCGTATATTCATATCGATGTACATGGTATATGCAACCTGAAGGCTCTTTTCTGTTATCTAGGTACTAATACATCTAGCCGTTGATACACACAGCGAAGGTGCCTTGATTACCGGCGAAACCAAAAAATGGAACCAGCTCCAAAAATAAGACCCAGCTAATTTTGCACAACGGCGCGAGCATAAATCCCATCTTCATTTTCACATGTCGCCGCCCATATACCTGCGAACACGTGATGTTCTCCCGAAGAAGTGTTAGATCCGTGGATTTCAGGGACCTTGTAGCCTGGTATCCTTCTCCAGTGCTACTCTCTCCGCATTTGCTCTCATCAAGTCACAACTGGATTATGACCCTCAAAAAGCAAAGCTGACGGAACCATTGATGAGCAATACTGAAGAATACTATCTTAAGCGCGTAAGGGAATATGTACTCATATTATATAACAATAACACTAAAACATCCTTATATATGACAAGGATAATAATCAATAAATTAATAATAAATAGATAACTAAATAAATAATGAATAATAATATATAAGCAAACATCACACCGGTATACATTGAGGTAACGTAAATGACTAGAGTCTTCCAGTCTACATTTTGGACCGATCGGTGGTTTGGTTATGATAAAAGCTCTGCATGGTAAGGCTACCTGCCTCGTAAAAGGGTGGAGTGGAAGATATGCAGGAGCCAACAAGGGCCTTGTGTGAGTAAAATGGAGGTGACGTTCACAAAAAAGGATATGATGAACATGGAGTATTAAGCCAGAGCAAGTGGTGATTAGTAGGATTGGTTAACAGGTTGTGAGAAAGAGAAGATTTGATATTTGAATTAGGTCCTATAGGGTTAGTAGATGGTAGGTGCACATGTCTTTGAGATATAAAATACATTGCCATCAATTTTTCCATAGTGTACGGACATATGGTGACTGAAGACCGATTTAACAGTGCCAGTTTTCATTCCTTCAAATATATCCCATTCCATTGGACACGTAATGAGGAAAGGGAGCGTTAGCCCCCGCCGGAGTGTGATATATACCATAGAAAACAGGAAAGGTCTTCTGGCGAAACGACTTCCCAGATGTATTGTACTGCCCTTTGAAAGGAATTCAATAATAGGAGTCTTCGGTTTCATTCGATTGGTTTTGTCAGGTTTTTAAGGGCTCTCAAAGGAAGTTAGTGATTGGTGTGTTAATCAATTGATAGGGGGGTGGACAACTTTAAGATGTTAGTGAGGATATAGAGAAGAGGGGTTAGGTAAGAGGTATTAAGAAACAGAATTGAAATTTCAAAGAGTGTCAATTTTGAGAAGACGATGTATCTTCAGGGGATGTTCCGTCTGTGGATTAGTTGAATTTGGAAACATCGTCGTTATGGCAGTCATTAGGGCTTGCCACGTACACAAAATACTGGAGGAGCTCTTGGGGGATTATGGAGCCATTTGCCAATACACGTGTCCATGTAGAAGACTTGAGAGTAGTCCTCTTTCAGGATTACGCGGCCAATCCCTCTAATATGGGCAATGTATTTGAACGAACTCTATATTCAAAGAATTATTAAGGATGGATAAATTGAGAAATATTTGTTAACTTCTTCGAGATAGAAGTGAGGATTTTAAACCTAATATGTTGATTGCACTGAGTTAACCTTTTGCAACGGGCTGGATTTTAAGCTCTATCACAACCGACTTATACCAGTGGAAGTCGCGTCAGCATAGTTGGAGAGAACATATGGAATTGAGAGAGCCCGCATACATTATCGAAGCGCCTATAGCACATGTCCCGGTCGCGTCAGTAAGGAAGGTCCCTTCAATGAGTCTTGCCCAAAAACTACTACGACAATTCTCTCTCCGGGCCAATCGTACCTCCTTTGGACAAAGAACTCTACGTTCACCCAAGGAGGTCACCAGTTTGTGATAACGTTTAGGAATTTTAGTGACACCGCAGTGGAAAACGAGACATCATTCCCTGTCAATGATTTACTGGGCAGTGAAGTGCAACAACCCCGTCAACAAATCTAGTTGGCTTGACCGGGCATAATACCCTTATATTTCGAAAAATGTCGAGATACACAGAAGAACCCACTTCGCACGGACACAATGGATATCGTTCTCCGTGATACTGTGAATGACGCCACTGCCAGCAAAAGGTGTACAAACCCCAAGCTCCACTCACGCGTCTCAATCCGTTACATCCTTCTTACATACCATGTAGTCACCACCTAAACCTAGAGATCAAGTGTGGAGCTTATTGAGGGACTTAATGATTCGTTTCATAGCAACTAGACATTCCTTTTGTGCCACTCCTGTTTATATAGAACGTGTTTGTGCCTTCAGGCTTTTTTCAGGTCTCAAATCGAATCTTCTAGCTACGGGACTTATGTCTCTCCCCTATGGCCCCATGAAGTAACTTAGAGTGTTATCGTAGCTAACAATATGTTATAGTGTAAGCGACCTATTACATACAGTATCTAATTCCTACTAGACATGCAAAAGATGCCATTTTAAACCAATTTCAGACTATATTGTACCAATATAACACACCTTCCAAAACCCTATCAAAAAGCAGATTCATCACATAACAATAGGAAGCTTAAACATAAAAAGAGTCATCCCACTTTGGTCGCCCGTATAAAACATAAGAATTCTCGGCCACTTCGCTCATTTCAATACGCCATTACTACGTACAAATCACTTACTACTGATTACTAAGAAATATCTTATTGATTACGGGTCTACCTAAACTTATTAACTGGAGTAAGTAAGAGCCTATCCACCGAGATCGAGAGACAAATGCGTCAAAATTGGGTGAGAATCAGAGTGAATTCCCCTACATGCAACATGTCTGTGATCCCCTGTCAACAGATGGTAATCGCTCCGCACCCGCAGAATCAAAATATTAGGATAGACCCTCTTGCAACTACGCTACATAAATAACGGTCGCTGGATCAAATAATTAGGCACACAATGGTTGATGTAAAGCTATTCAAACCACCACAGACAAGCATACGTACCGTAAAATACTAACTACTATCTCCAAAAACACCCTTGACTATGTGACAGTGTTGATAATAATAATGCAAACCTGTCATCTCAAATCAACTAACTAATCGGCATAACTGCTGGCTTCAAAATATTGGCAAGAAAAGAAAATCAAAACAAAATACCCAAGCTAAATTAGTCAAGACCTTTGTTGAGAATCCAAAACTTTTGTCCAAGGACCTTGGGCAGTACTTAGAGGCCACTTAACTACAGATAGCCGGAAACAAAGGGCTATCGTTAAGAGTGTTAAGAACCTAATTCTTATGTAAGCTTTCTTTCTGAATTATATTACACTTATAATTATTAAGATGCAACCAAATGCGGGTTCTCGTTTACATGACAGACTGATTTGAAAGAGAACCAAATATTCTAAATACAGCTCGGAATACCATATCATAGTACCAAAGTCTGATAGTTGCACAGCTGAGAACATCACCGAAGAAATATTCTCGCACAATGAAAGATTTCCTCTGCATCCTTCTATCTCATTGCGAACTCCCTTCATGCACCACCAGACTTGAAACTCGTGACCTGAAGAAACTCTAAGGTAACCTTACGCACACCTCTGGTGACCATCGTAATATAATAGTTAGTATTGATAAACCATTGCATACTTGCAATTTATTTGCAGTTGCCAAACAATAACTATTTGAACAATTTCCTACCCTCGCAATGAATAACTTCAACTTAATCATAACAACACAAGAGCACACAAATAGATACAAACTCAGGTTTATACCGCCCATACATTGGACTGCAAAAATATGACTTCAGCCAATACAAAAACTGTGAGAGTCCAATATGTTTGGTAAATACTCTACCTGACTGTGGTTTCTTCCCCAAACCCCAAAAACTTTAACCTTAGACTGTCTACTATTGACCTCACCCTTCCTAAGAGGCCTATATGGGGCGTGCATAAGCGCACCATCGTGCCTACAGTCCCTGTCCTATTGTTTTTTATTTTTCTTATAAGTTTCTATCTCATGTATTCAAAACTATATTTCTTATACCTGTATCGTGTAAGCGATTGACAAATCAAATAAATACTAAATATATATATATTTTATGTGACCTGAAATTTTGTGTTCCATTTTATTTATACAGTATTTGTACATATATTTATACAGGAGCATTTAGTTTATCATACTTTTTAAAATAAACTAGACAGTACCTAAAAAAACATTTAAAACACCCATTTAAGGGTATATATGCCTGTATTATATCCTCCCTCCTTCTTTCTCTGTTTCTTTCTCCCCCCTCCTTTTCGTTTCTTGCGTCAATTTTGGAAATTTCTGTTTGTAAACCTGAGACCAAAACAGATAAATTCCAGGCCTGAGTTTTTAAACAGATTATTGACATGGTTATATTTCACAAACATGTAATTAAAACATTTCACCATATCACAGTATTTTAATGTCAGTAAGGAATGAAAGAAATGAAAACAGTAACAGTAATAAAGTAATGAAATAGAATAAACAGTGAAAAAAAACCCAAGAATATAGCAAATATGAGAATAAAAGATTGGAAAGTGGGGAATTTGGGAGAAAGCAGGGAGGTGGGCCTTGCTATCAATCTAGTAGTGTCCTCCAGTGTGGTACTCCCCATTGGGTTCCCAGGCTGAACTGAAGAGCCAGGTCTTCAGGCTTTTACAGAAGGACAGAAAGCTGGAGGCAGATCTCACTTTGAAGGATAGGGTGTTCCAAAGAGCCAGCCTTATCATTCATTCCTGCATTTTCTCTGAAATCTGAAGTTAATTCTGAAGGATTGGCAGAATAACTGGCCACCTCACAGGTGCAGGAGGGGAAGAATCAGAGTCATTTGCCATCTTGAATCATTCATAAAAATAATAAAGATGGGATAAATAAATCTAAAATATCATCTGCAGCTAGAAGAAGATTGGGGTTGGAAAAGAAGACTTATGGAACAGCTTATTTATTAAGACAATAAAGATAACTACTAATTGAAATGGCCTTAATCCTTTCATAAAAGATATGGAATGAAGAATTTACTGTTAAAAAGAGTGTGACAGGGATAAATGTGGTTTTATTTAAAAACTATTTTTACGAGAAACTTCAGATGGTTTTATTGGAAGGCAAGTTAGACTCTCATAACTGCCTGTTTTATTTACTGATATTTATACATATGTTTCTTCCCTCTTATTTTAACCCTATCATCACTTTATAAGGTAAGATAACCTACACCTACACAGTGTCATGGATAAACAAAGATTTCAATTCAAACTTAATCAAAAACTTAAATCACTGTATCTTACTTATATAATACATAGGAACTACCATATCAAAACAAAATGCTTTCCTTATATATTTTAAAGAAAACCATAGTACATATTTTTCTATTTCTGCAGAAAAAAGGTCAAAGGTTTATCCTTGGAAGTTAGTATGTCATTGGTACCTTTTATTCTGCAGTTTGTATTGATATACTGTTAAAGATGTAGATAATCGCTCTTGATCATTAATAAGGTCAATTCAGGCAAATGCAAACCAGTGTAGAAATCATTACCTGACTAAATATATTCTATATTTAACATATGTAATTACCAAACTTGAATGTTTTAACCAATAAATATTTAATCAAACATTTGAACACAGGTGTTCAATATAGCTGTCCACATAGGATAGCAATGAAACCTGCCCATTACGGTCACATTGTATGTCAGGGGTATGTTAAGTGAAACTACTTAAGTATTAAGTGAAAACCACCCTGGCTTTAAATGAATGCATGGGTCATTAAATGCACATGGGGTACCTCAGAGATGCCTACTTTGGACCACTCAGGCCTTCCCCCACCATGATGCAATATGAGCATAAATGTTTATCAACATTCCAAGACCAAGACCTCCATAGTTTCTGAAAAGAATACTGCATGCTTTCCAATCATTTTAACTTTCCATAAAGCAAGCTATGATGAACTGTCTGATAGATATCTTGAATGTAAAGTGGCACAATTGTTACTTTTTCAATGCTGAAGATCACAAAAACAGATTCTTTAAAACATATAGAATTCTTCACTGGATTGTTACTTATTGAAAAAGAAGTTATTGAATTAAATAGAATAGAAAAAAAGAAACTAATGTCAAAACCTCTCTATATCAAACATCCACATCTGCCTATTCCAGCTATTTAGGAAGGACTTGATAAGCAGATAAAAATGCCAAATTCAATCTGAACATCTGTCTGATAGTGCAACAAATTTATAATGAAATATGATCATCCTTCATTAAAATTATCTATGCATGTCTCAAATAACTGACAGGCTGGTAGAACCTGAAAAACTATCTTTAGAAATGGCCAATTTATACATGTAGGCAACACTGGTAATTTTTATTATCTTGAAAGAATCTAGTTAAAATATTTATATCATCCTTTCCTTTAAATAACCGAGTAGCTGATCTAGCATCATTAAATATACACCTATTAATGAGTTAATAATATATTTACACAAACATACACATTGTATATAATTCAAGTAGGTATAACAATATATTTGTTGTCACACCTTTTAGCAAGGAAAATATATTCTTAGCCAGAACTGCTCTGATACATAGAAAATAATAAGTAGAATTATACATTTATCAGAAAAATTAAATCAATTATTATCGACTATTATTTAGTAAATTGTGGAAACCTCATACCTTCCTAAATTTTTCCATCTGCTTATAAAGATCAGGATCCAGTTCTTGAGAAACATCTTTCATCCATAACAGAGCTCCTCGGTATTCAGTCCGACATTGTTCCATTCGGTTGACTGTCAACCATGTATCAGAAATAGCTCTGTATCTAAATGTCTCCACTTCTTGGTACAGTCTGCACAAAGGAGTGCGCAATGCCAGTCTATAACAAAAAGTGAGCTTAGGACAGCTGTCTCAGAATTATTTTTTTGAAGTTGATTACCAAGCTCATAAAATATGAGAACTATATTTTTAATATAAGAAACATATTCAAGGTAATTAGAACAGCTGTAGATCTTCAAGTCTCGTTTCAAAACACAGTACAGAAAATAGAATTTTCACAATAAAAACACAGTCCCACAACTACTTGGAATGCTTTCAGGGTTGCTGCCTTTAATTAAGTACATTTAATTGTCACACACTAATTATAAAGGATTTAAAATTCCATTAATAGTGAGTTTCTGATTGTTCAATCTCAGAATTCTTAAAAATTGCCCTTGAAAGGTAAATTGCCAAACACAACACGTTTCTTTCATTTTTTATTTGCAGTGAATAAAATACCATCTTTAAAGTATTTTGGCTCTAGAATGAATATATTATGGATTTTCTCTAAACAATATAAATCAGACATAAGTAGTATTGACTAAGTGAACACACAATTGCGACACGTAGTCCTTGACTTATGACTACAACAGACATTTCTGTTGCTAAGTGAATTTTGACCATTTTTTTTACCTTTCTTGCCACATTTGTTAAGCAAATCACTGCAATTGTTAAGTTAGTATTGGTAACACACTGTTAAATTAATCTTGCTTTCCCATTGATTTTGCTTATTAGAAGGTCAGAAAAGGTGATTAGATGACTCAGGGACACTGCAACTGTCATAAATATGAATCAATTGCTAGGCATCGGAATTTTGATCATGTGACCATGGAGATGCTGCAGCAGTCATAAGAATGAAAAATGGTCATAAGTCATCTTTTTCAGCGCTGTTTTAAGTTTTCTGGTCACCAAATTAACTGTTGTAAGTTGAGGACTACTTGTATTTGTAAACAGTAGATTTTGCTTAATATTGGTAGTTTTAAAGCATTTCAATTCAAGTTATTAACAAAAATATCAAACTAGTTTGAGCCTTTTGTGCGACAAGAATATTTTCATAATCATTATTTTATTAATCTTATTTAAATGTTATTTTTAATAAATTGTATTATCCATCTCTATTATTTCACTAATCATCACAATTTTTTAAGTTGAACCTTTCTTTCATCAGGACAGAAAATGGGAGATAATGAAACCCTGCCTAGCCATGAAAGCAGGTGGGTAATTTTGGGCCAGTCACTCTCTCAGCCCACTAACTTCATAGGGTTCTTGTTGTGGGGAAAAAAGGAGGAAGGTGTGTTGGATACATTTGTCACCTTGAGATATTTGTAAAAATAATAAAGGCAAGATACAAATAAATAAATGTATTGATGTATTAATTACAGTATAATGACATATCTACCAAGATCAAAATTGAGATTGATTTCCAGTTAAGTAATAGATGGATACTAAATATAGCATTTAGGATACCAGTGAATATATCATTGAATTTATCTAGTAGGCTAATGATAACAGTATAACATAAGGGACCTTGGAACTCTTCTAACCCAATCCCTTGCTCAAGCAGGAAACCCTATATCATTTTAGACAAATAGGTATCCAATCTCTTCTTAAAAACCTCTAGTAATAGAGCACAACTTCTGATGGCAAGCCATTCCACTTGTTAATTGTTCTCACTGTCAGAAAATTTCTTCTTAGTTTTAGTTTGCTTCTCTCCTTGATATGTTTCCATCCATTGCTTCTTGTCTTGCCTTCTGATGCTTCAAAAATAGGTTGACTCCCAACTTCTTTGTGGAGGCCCCTCAAACACTGGAACACTGTTATCATGTCATCCCTAGTTCTTCTTTTCACTAGATTAGACATACCAATTCCTGCAATCATTCTTCGTATGTTTTAGCCTCCAATCCCCTAACCATCTTCCTTGTTCTCCTTTGTACTCTTTCCAGAGTCTCAACATCTTTTTATATTGTGGTGACCAAAACTGAATGCAATATTCCAAGTAGGGCTTATTAAGGCATTACAAAGTGATACCAACACTTCACATAATCTTGATTCTGTCCCTCTGTTAATGTAGCCTAGGATTGCATTGGGTTATTTGGTGGCTACAGAACACTGCTGGCCCATATTTAAGTGATTGTCCACTAGACTCCAAGATTCCTCTCATAGTTACTAATATTGATCCAAGTTTCACATATTCTGTACATGTACGTTTGGTTTTCTTGTCTAAATGTAAGATCTTATTTTTCTTTCTGTTGAATTTCATTTCATTAGATAGGGCCTAGTATTCAGTCTGTTGAGATACTTCTGGATTCTTGATTCATCTGGGATATTGTGCTATCCTGTCAGCTTGGTGTTATCTGCAAATTTGATGAGTTTCCTTTCTATTTCCTCATCTAAATTATTTATGAAGATATTGAAGAAAACTGAACCTAAGACAGAAGGCCCAGTATTCTTCAATTTGGGGTAGCCTACTGCTTGCTGCCCTCCATGTAAATATTTCCATTAATGACAAAATGTTAAATATGGTTTGTCAGCCAGTTATGAATCCATTGGATGGTGTTGCTGTCTATCCCACATTTTTTTAATTTACCAAGAAATAGATTGGGGTCTACTTTGTCAAATACCTTACTGAAATCCAAATATACCATGTCCACAGCATTTTGCTAGTCAATCTATTTTTAATAAACCCATGTTGGCTTCTCGTTAAAACTTTGCTTGCTTTTAGGTGTAAGTAATCAGATCTGTTGTTTGATTACCTTTTCCAAGATCTGTCTAGATATTGATATTGGGCTGATTGGTCTGTAGTCCTGGATCTGTTTCCTCCATCCTATTTTGAAGATGGTTATCCCATCATCTCTTTTCCAGTTCTCTGATAAATCTCTAGTGCTCCAGGATCTTTGAAAGATATAATTAAATGGTTGTGAGATAAGATCTGCCAGCTCCTTCAAAATTTTGGGATCTAATCCATCTGGTCCTGCTGATTTAAGCTATCTAGCGTAGACAGGTGTTCTTTTACCATTTTCTGTTATTCTGTAGTTCTGTTTTTTGGGGGAGGGGTAGTTTGGGCTATTTTTTCTTTCTGCATGAAGACAGATGCAAAGAATGAATTAAACAGCTCTGCGTTCTCCCTGCTGCATGTCACTTCTTTACCATCGTCTTCCATTAGTGGAACAATTGTTTCCTTGTCTTTGTTTTTTACTGTTGAAAGAAATCTTTAAAAATATTTTTGACATTTGTTGCAAGTCCTAGTTCATTCTCACCCTTAGCTTCCCTGACTTATCCTTTCTGTCTTACAGTTCTTTATGCAACCGTGCTGGTTTCTTCTTGGATTTTTTCTTTTTTGGTAGTAGTGTGCTGGACTGGACTTTTATAATCATATTTTTCAAAGTTTCCCAAGCTTGAGTTGTTCTTGAATTGTTTTTGCCTTTAAGCTTTTCACTCATTTTCATCCTTTCTGAGTTTGCTGAAATCAGCTCTTTTAAAATCTAAGACACTAGCTTAATTATGTTCCATTGCATTATATTGAATTCCAATATGACGTGATCACTCTCATTATAGTTCTTGCAACTTCAACTCCCTCTATGATTTCTTCTTTGTTAGTTAAGAATTTATGAAATTGTAATGCCATTTAGTCTCTTAGAGCTATCGAGTAAAAAATTTAAAAAGCATTAAAGGGAATGATATAAATATAAGGACAATGCAAAGAACAGAAAAATCAAAGAGAAAATTAAATTAGAAATACAAACAAGAATTTTGTTGATAAAGTGATCTCAGTCACTTCATATTTCTTTTAAAATGGACTACTAGAAAACAAAGAGTAGAAATCAGAGTTAATGGTCTATTCATACATGAAATATGAATAATAAGAGAAGCCCATCTGGCCAAGCATACCTTTGCTGAGAAGAAAAACAGAGTGCCTTTCCGGTAGCTTGCATCATCTTGCCTGCTCTTGTTTTATCCTGAGAACCCTGAGATCGGAGAAATTTTCCCAATTCATTTTCTTCCTGAGATAGAACTAAAGAAAATGAAAAACTAAAGTGATTAGATCCAGGAGAATGTGATTTATTTCCATCTTTTTTAGAAAGAACAAGTTGCAAAAAATGCTCTTCAGATATCTGTACAATTCCTAATCAACCTTCATGTATCTTATGTACTTATTAAAAAGTCAGATTTACCTATTAAAAAGTCAGATTTACCAATTTTACCTCCCATTTCCCCAGTTTTGGTGTAAAAATTATATTGATTTTGTTCTTACAAGAATAAGAGCAGTTAAATGACCTTTATCTAGAACAGGGGTCGCCAACCTTTTGGACCTCAGGGACTACCAAACTAATAATTTTAGATCCCAGGGACCACTAACCGGTTCTGTGGGTGTGGCCTAATTTGTGAGTGTGGCTTGGTGGTCATGTGACTGGCTGGGTATGGCTTGTATGTAAATATTATAAATATTTATATAAATATTGAATTTTTTATTTAAAAAAAGAGCAACTTTTACCCAAAATCAGGCAAAGCAGACAGACAGATTGAGTTGCTCACAGAATCATTCAGTGATCTATCTATCTGCTAACACAGTCTCTCAAATTTGTTTGCTGTGAGTCTGCACTGAATTTGCTTGCAAGCAAACCTTCAGTCCTAAGGGAGGTTTGGCTGTGCTGAGCCGAAGATTTAAAGACTAGCTAGAAAGCAAGAAATACAACCATTTCCTGATTCCTAGCTAAACTAAATCTCCCGGCACAGCAGAACAGATGATGGTCGGAAAAAGGAAAAATAGCAATTTAGCAGGCAAGTTTACCAGGTAAGGAGTGAGTGGGTGGGGTCCGTCCCTGCGGGCCATGTGGGCGGCGCAGTCTTGTGTTTCTGCACAGCCTGGATTAATTGCTTTATGGGGGTGCTCTGGGGGTGAGATATCTCACAGCCCACCAAAATTTTCTCACAGCCCACCAGTGGGCTGCGGTCCACCAGTTGGTGACCGCTGATCTAGAAGATGTAACAACAGAACTATCTGTTTTAGGTGGAACAAACATATAAACTTGTTAGGACCAGATAAAGGAGATGGCTGTGGTCTGGCCACAATACTTAGAATTTCCCTTGGTTGTTTCAGTATCCTCTTCAACTTCTTGAGCCATATGAAGTGACAGTTCATTATTTATATTCTGATATGTTGAATATGGTTAATTTTAAAATCTGGGTTCGTAGTTTCAATGCCAATTTAAGCTCTTGGTAAATATTGAAGATTGCTTCAGTACTATCTTCAGTTGTTATTATAATGACTGCATGTATATGTGGGAGCATAGTTAACTAAACATAGTAGGATACATTTTTACTGAACATGCACAGAATTTGCACTAAACTGAAAAAGGAGTATACTTGATACTTACAACAAATCCTTTTTTGATAATGTTCAATTGCTTTAAGTAAATCCATACAAGTTCTCTGAATTGAATGGAATAGCTAAAAATAAATATAAAATGCAAAGTAAATAAAATATTCTTTGAAAGAATAAAGACAAACAAGGCATTTCCCTTCATGTAGCATTTAAACAAGCACTTTTCAAACATCATGGGCTTTCTTTGCATTATAACTATGAAATAATATTTTACAATAATGGAATAAAACACATAGATCTTAGATAAACATTATAGTATGTATGGTAGTATAATGAAACCATATGTATTTAGGCTCATTTTATCTAATAGGACAATGAAAAAACTTATTTTAATTATATTCTCTTTTGAAAGCATTTATCTTTTGCAATAGAGATTAAAATCTTAAATCAACAAAAATCCATTAAGTTATTTTATCATTCACAGGATAGCAAAATTTCAAGGACAGGTAAATAAATGTTTTAACATAAGTTACACAAAAGAGCTTTTATATTACCTACATCTAAAATCTTGGGTCTTAAATTTTCCCATAGCAAAATTTTAATAAGCCATAATGAAAACTTATTTAGCAAAAAAAGAAAAAAAAAAGGGGGGGGGTCATTGTTGCTTAACTCAGAGGTAAGCAATTCTTGTTGCACCAAATTAAAGGCCACAAGAAAACTGGGGGGAAAGGAACAATGAAATTTATACAATATAGCTTGTATGGCTTGTAAAAATGTGAAAGTTCCTAAAGAAGCATTTTAGGATTATTTTACATAAAAAATCAAATTACCTCTGTGTTTTTCCTCTGCCATAAATTTAGATATACATTTGTCTAATTCTACAAAATTCTATTTTTGAAAGTATAAAAGCAGCAAATATTGTATGCTTCAGGTCTGGTTTATAGAGCCAATATGAGACCAATATTTCTGCAAATGGATGAACTCAAAAGGCCCCATCTGAATTTAACAGATATTTCACTTTAACTACCCCTCTTTTCTCTGTGTTCATTAAATCAAGGTTTTACTAAATTATGTATTTTCAATAACTAAGTGATCAATGATTAATATGTGAAATCTGCCTTTATATTTCGGGATAGAACTTTGTTTTCACAGAGTCATATAATTGGCAGGAATAATTAAATCCAAACCTCTGTTCAGTGAAAAATATCCAAATTAAATCACCTCTTGGATGGCTCTTTCGCCTTTTGTATACATCCAGCGTTTGAAAATTGACCTCTGTCTATGTAATTGGTTTTACTATTAACTATTCTTAGTTAGGATTTTTAATATCCAGTTAGAATTTGAAATGGGAACTCATAATGAATGAATTCAAACATCCATTATATTTTCCTGTTAGTTAAATTAACAGGAAAAGCAAATTAGATATTCTTTTCCATCTATCTTGAAAATTGAGAATACAGATTAACTTCAATTGTGTATAAGATCTGCACTGTACAAAGAGAAACTTTTTTGTACTTTTATTCAAACTATCAAAATGAAATCTAATGACCATCATGTTATTCAAATAATGTTCTTGACTTTTAATTCAGTCAGTCAGCAACCATTAAAATTATGATAGTTTTGAATGAAGGAAATTATGGCTCTTGTCTGTAGTTCTGACCATTGCGGCACCTCTCAGAGTCACGTGATCAAAATTTGGCCCTGCCCTCATGACAGCTACAATTCTATCCCCCATCATTGGAAGGGAAACTTTGGCTGGCTAAGTCTACTGGCATGTGGAAATCTGCCTCAGTCCTGAAATCCACAGCCAACTAGGCCAAGAGATATGTAGGCTTTTCTGCCCCCACCCCCCCACTTCAAAGAGGCCTGTGTTTCTCCCTGTCTCTCATCAGATCTAAAAAACTTCAGCTCTGGGCTAGGCCCAGAGATATGTGGGCCTCTTTCCTCTCTCCCTCCCCAATCACTCCTGAGAGGTCTGGCCTTTTTCCTGCCCCACAAGGCCTGATTTCACTTATCTTTTGTTTCACTGTGGCTGCTAATAAGTGCACCCAGCTAATACAAGGCTCAGTTAGAAAGGCAATCTTCCTCTAGATAGGCAGGTTTATGCTGGACCTCCCAAGGCCTTTTCTGTTGAATTCTGGGTTCAGAATTGTGGTCATAAGAATTATTTGCATTTCTGAGATCTATGTTTAGTAAATAGTACTGAACTCAGTTAACATATGAATAAATATATCTGTTTTTAGCTATTTAATTTATATGTTTGCCCATTTTCTAAAAGTGACGCTAGATGGCATATGAGAGTTAAAACAACAAGTAAACCAGATCTGTCCATCATTTTTAAAAAAACAATTATGCAATATTTTAAAAGCAAACAAACCACATTATGGTTTAGCCATATGTGTAAATATACATAGGAATACGTGCTATCTTGGGAATATTCTGCAGCACATATTCTGTGCTATAAAGAAAAATTCTGCAGAGGATTGTTCAGAACATGTGCTGGATGAAATCTTTGGCATATAGTTTAAGTTAATGACAAACCAGCTATCTCTCAAAAACTCTTCAGCAAAGCAACAAACATCCTTTGTTGCTCCCCCTCCCACTACCTAAACCATTAAGTTACTAAGTCAATCTTCCGAATTATCTATCCCACTGTCAACTAATTTGAGTGATGAAGCTCATTTCACATATTGCTAAGGCTCCTATTAAATGGAGATTATGGGAACTGAATTTAGTACTGCACTTTTAAAAGGTAAATTACGAGGTTTATGGCTAAATTAGAGTTCTACCTGGAAAACATTGCACATTACTGAAGATATATTTGCAAAAGCCTGTAGAATTACATTAAAGGATCCTTAAAATTACCTTAGTCCTGATAATATCTTTCTTCCCATTGTTGAGATTCTTATGCTGAGATCAAAGTGACAAAAAAACTACTTTGTAGCATGACAATGCAATCTTGTTTTCCTAAACTCAGATGCCTTGATTTTGAATTGGTAAGTTATTAACAAGGATGACTTCAGAACAAAGGACTCATAATATGCTTTTACATCAATATCTAGGCTTACATGTGTATAATTGTTATTGCAGGTAAATTTTGACTTCATTCACACAAACATATCAATTATTACAGGACTTCCAGTGGCATTTTCGTCAAAGGCAGATCGGAAACCGTGATCATGCATTGCTTTGATCCGTGCTCTACTTGTCAGAGGGTCCCAAATGGGACCGGATCCACCCTGAAGGGATGGTGAAAGAGGGGGAGATTGCCAGTTGGCAAAGGGAAGCCACATCTTCCCTCCCTGGCTAGGTATACTCCGCTTGAAGACGGTGTATAGTCTAGAGTAGTGGCAGTCTTTAATGGCTGCCCTGAAGATGGGAAGCTTTGTGCTTTTCTGTGTGCTTAGACGGGAAATAAGTTTGTGCTGCAGCAGTGAAGAAACAGACAGTGTGGAGACATAAAGATACCCTGGAATCAAGGTATACAGAATTTCTTAAGAAGAATTCAAAGTGGCGACAGAGAGAAAGAAAAGAAAGATGGAAATAAATGTAAGAAGATTTGAATTTTGATAGGAGCTAAATTGAAGGAGGAAGCTAGAAGAAAATTTAGATAAACATATGATTTTGGCACTAAATAGGCATAACTAGATGATGAAGTTGAATGTGATCAAAAAGAAATAATTAATAATTTGGACTTATTGAACTATTGAAACTTAAAAGCCTTAAACAAAGGGAGAAAAAGTAGAAGGAGGATGTATTAGAGAGTGCAACCTAATGGTAATGGAAAATTATAGTGACTTCTTTTAAAAAGTACTTGGTTCTTTCAAAATTGGACTTGATACAAAATAAGAGAAACTTTGTTACAATAAAACAGAAACACTGAAAAGTGAAAAGATAGAATATTAAGACAAAAGAAAGAAAGGTGAAGAAATTACCTTGGGATTGTTTGGTGATTTTGGCACAAATTTAAACTTATGGAAATTGAATTAGTTGATGACTTTGGAAAAAACTTAAAGAGGAATTAATACAAACTGATCGTTGGAAATAAACAAAGATGCTGGTTGAATTAAATTACCGGACAATTGGTTTGGACTTAAATATTAAAGAAAGCGATAAAGAAAATCTAAAGGAAGTGTATAAAAATGGCAGAACTTTATTTGGGATTAAAAATGGAACTAAGAAACATAAGGGAAATGTTACATGAAAGAAATCATGCCGTATTATCTTACAATTAATAGAAATGGCGATTCTGGAGAACAAATAACGAGTGCCAAAAGGGGAGGAGTTGATTAAAAAAGAAACCATTAAAAATGGAACAACAAACATTAAAATTAAGGAAAAAAAGAATGAAAATTAAAACTTGGAGGTTTGAGGAGATAATTAAAAAGGGAAATGTCTGGAAAGTCAAACAAAGAAAAAGGTAACAGCAGAAAAGGGAATTATAGAAGAAAGTTTTAAAGAGGAAGGGGGATTAAAAACTGGAGTAAGAAATGGAGGGAAAAATGAAGGAAAAAAGACGGAATAAGACAAAGAATCAGAAAATAAGGAGATATGGAAACCAAACAAAAATGAAAAGAAATTGTTTAGTTAGGAGACATAGAGATAATGGGTAGATAAAGATTGAAGAAAAGGGATTTTGTAAGGTAAGGTGTTGTGACACATAAGAATGTAGTTTTTAAAAGCTAATGGAACGGATATTTCTTTTTTACTTGGCTTCTTTTTTAAGGACTATTGTTAATGTATACATGGATATAATTGAAATAAATGTGAAAATTGGAATGATAAGATGAATTATACTTAATAAAACAAAGAATACAGTTAAAATGATGAGGATTCTAATGAAAAGATGAATGTCAGTTTCTTTCATTAATTGAATAGATTAATATATTTGAAACAATAAATGATTTAGAAAGTAATTGAGGGAAAGAATACCTCATGGAATCTAGCTATGTATGTATGTATGCATGTATGCATGTATGTATGCATGTATGTATGTATGCATGTTTGTGTGTATGTGATATATAGTTCTTATACAATAACCATTAGAGTTTGCAGACATATATATAGAAAAAGAAACAGATGCATCTAAAACTAAAACAAGTTGAAATTCTGCAATAAGCAGCAGATATATAGTGACATATTTTAAAAAGAAAGTTAATTCAAAGGAAATTTTCTAGACAGGCTTAGGTAAAAGTTCACAAGATTAATCCAGAAAGCAAATAAAGGCCCCCTCTGCGTAGTCTGCTCTTGTATAACTGTTGATATTTCCTTTCCATCAGTAAATGCAGGTATAAGAGAAGAGGGTGAAAAAAGGAAAATGCAATAGGAAAAGTAGAACTGAAAGGTACTTGGAACTTTAAGGTCTTACATACTTCCAGTTTAGCATCCAGATCTGCATCTGAGGCCACTACATGCTCATCCTCTTTTTTTCCAGTGACTTTGATAAGGGTTTGTTTTGTTTTCCAGTATTTCTGCTGCATTTTATTTACCACAGATTTATCTTGGCCTTGAGCATATCGATCATAAAATTCCCTTGAATAACTGCTAGAAAGCAAAAGATATAAAAATTATACATTGTAACAGATTATTTATATTTGACATCTACATCCATATTAGCATTTCTTGGGCTTAGGTTCATACTATTTTTTCACTGGTTTATGAAACACTTTGTACTATTACTCTTCCAATGTCTGCCCTGTCAACACTGATTCTACTTGAAATATAAATTAGATTTCAGTAAAGTAAAGCCTCAACTTTGCTGGTAGCACAAAATTACTAGTTGTCCTTCACTTATGACAACAACTGCACCCAGAATCTTAGTCATAGTTAAATCAGATGCTCTGTGGCTACTTTGCACAATGATCAGTTATGGTAGCCAAGTAACTGTGCAAGTAACATTAAACTGTTGTCTAATGGAGCATCAGGGTGTGGGCCTCCTGGATACAGTGAGAGACCCAGGCCCTCTTCCATCACACCAGGGAGAATGATTGCAAGAACAATGGGATAGTGGGACAGTGTTTTACAACAGCCAAAAGTGCTTTATAGATCATAAAGCATCTGTTCTGAATTATTGTTAAGTGACTAGTTATAAATTCAGGACTATTTATACATATATGCATACACACAAGCATACAAACATACTTACTATTTATGGCTGTCCATGTTTTTAAAATATTTTTCAAATGCTATGAATTAAGAAAAATAGATGATTATTCTCATTATGTATTTCTAGCCTTATAAGTAGTAGAGCTAAAACTTAAACAAAATTTAAAACAATGTGAAAAAGCAACATCATTTTAACTTTTATTCAGTTAAATATTACAGAGCAGAGAAAACTGTAACATTTGTGCATTTAAATTATTCCAGTAAATTTCAGTTATTGTAACAAAAAAAAATCCTATATAGTCAAAGCCTATAATTAAAAGTCAAACATAACAGAATAGAATACAGAGGTGGAAGAAACCTTGGAGGCCTTTTACTCTAACCCCTGCTTAGGCAACGAACAGTATACCATTTCAAACAAATAGTTATCCAATCTTTCTTAAAAACTTCCAGTGTTGAAACATCCACAACTCCTGGAGGCATGTCATTCTACTGATTAATTGTTCTGGTGTTCCACTGATTAATTGTTCTAACTTCCAGGAACTTTCTTCCAGAAAGTCAGAAACATCCATCTTCCTTCCAGGCCACAGGTGGCCACTACTACTACTTACATACATAAGATTTAAGACATTTTTAAAACCCAAATAGGTGACAGCCTACGGCTGACCTTAACTGACATCAAAAAGCTTAAACAGTATTAGATTTACTTAATCCTTTGATGGAAAAACACCACAAAATACCAGGGCTGTGGGGCTAGATTGGGAAGATGAAGAATGTTTCCTAAGTAGCAATAGCAAAATACTTGTATTGTTGCAACAACTTTATGCAGATAATTATTGTTCAGCAATATATTCCAGCAAAATGGTCCTTAAGTGGAGAGAGAGAGAATGAGAATGATAGTAATAGCCTTTATTGTCATTGTACATCATGTATACAACGAAATTGGTTTAACCTCTACTGGTGCAATTCATAACAGAAAATACAACACAACAGGAATAGTATAGAAAATAATCCTTATTATTTTCTACTACAAGCAATGAGGGGGGAGAGAAAATTAGTCATAACGGAAAATACAAAACAACATGGATAGGATAGAGAATAATTCCTATACAAACAATTGGAAAAAAAAAACCTAGTCATACATTTCCGTATGTATGTGATGATTTTGATTATTTTTTAGGAGTCTGATAGCCCATGGGTAGAAGCTGTTTTTAAATCTGTTTGTCCAGCTGGCTATACTTCTATGTCAGGGTGGCCTTCAAAAAATTTAGCAACCAGTTTTCTGCCCAGCTGCTGGGTGGGCATGGCCCTGGTGGGCGTCGCCTAGTTGGATTCCTGCACCATAGCTGGGGGAGGCATTTTCACTCTCCCCGTGCTCCAGAGGGTTTCCTCGAGCTTCTGGGAGGGTGAAAATGATTTCCTCAGGCTCGAGGCCCTCCAAAGGCTAGAAATGGGCTCAAAACCCTTCCAGAACTTCTAGGAGGCCCGTTTTTCACCCTCCCAAGGCTCTGGAGGTTTTCAAGCCTCTGGGAGGGAGAAAAACTATTTCCCTGAAAAACGGGCCCATTTTTAGCCTTCTGAAGCCTCCAGGAGGCCTGTTTTCCCCTTCCCAGGCTCCGAAGGCTTTCCTTGAGCCTCCAGGAGGCCCATTTCTGCCCTCCTCGGCCTTCCAGGGCCTCTGGAAGGCCCATTTTTCACCCTCCCCAAGCCTCCATGCGGGACCTGCACTTACCTGGGATCCATAATGGGCTATGTGGAGATTCCTGGGAAAGGTGGGCTGGCTGGGCTGAGCCAGCCAGTTGTTGCAACTACCAGTTCGGTGAACCAGAGGTAAAATTAAAATCCAGTTTGCCCAAAACGGTGTGAACTGGTAGCAGCCCATCCCTGTTCTATGTCTTCTGCCCGATGGTAAAAGTGAAAAGAGAAACTGGTTAGGGTGTGAGTCATCCCTAAGTATCTTCCTTAATCTGCTGAAACAGTGAGACCTGGCGATGTCATCCAGTATTGCCTAATTTAATGAAAAGAAGGACTAAGGATGACATGATAGCAGTGTTCCAATATCTAAGGGACGGCCACAAAGAAGAGGGAGTCAAACTATTTATCAAAGTACCAGAAGGCAGGACAAGAAGCAATAGATGCAAATGAAATCAATGAGAGATCCAGCCTAGAAATAAGAGAAATGCCCTGACAGATCAATTAATCAGTGGAACAACTTGCCTGCAGGAGAGATTGGACAAGAAGAGAATGGGCAATCATTTGTCTGAAATAATAAAGAGTTTCTGCTTGAGTAGCGAGTTGGACTAGAAGACCTCCAAGGTCCCTTCCAACTCTGTAGAAGCACCTCTATCTGCATAACAGTTTCTACTAGGAGATTAACTCCATTTATAAAAGAGAGATCTCCTCACTGCTTTGCAGCATTAACATCTTCATTTCTTCATCTTCAGTGTAGGAATATCCATTCTTCAATACCATACATTATTTCTTGGTTATTACTGATGCAATAGTTTTGTCATGTGACCACTATATTTTATTTCTCTCTAGTGATCCATCCCCAGTGGACTATTTTACAATATATAAATTTCTATTCAAACATTTGCTGAGGAAGAGTCAAGTAAAATCTTTTTGTAAATTTGCATCGATAAATCTTTTAAAAGCTAAGTTTACTTTGATAATGGTAGTAGCGTTTTGTGGAAATAATAGTGAGTGTCAAAAAATTGATGCAGACCCTCACCCTTTCTAAACACATCAACAGCATCCTTTGACAGGCAAGATAGGAGGGAATTACAGATGAAGATGGTGAACTGAGAACATGTAAATCAAAGACTAGGTTCTCCTAGTCTCAATGAATATGAGCATGCTGCATCTAACACCAATTTATTTTTTATTCTATGGAAAATGTAATGTAGGAATTCAGCAAAGTTAAAGGGATTCTTGATTATTGTTAATAGGGAGTACAAAATGATCAAAGCATATAGGAATGGGTTGTGAGCTTTAGAATAAACCACAAATAATTCCCACTAACAGTTAATAGTTTATTGGAAGACCAACAAGGAAGATGTATTTGAGTACAATGGAAGTTTCAGTGAAGTTGTTGGTAAATGCCTATAGTTATGGTATGTTTTTTTAGATTTTCTGAATCAGTAACATAACAAGAATGACTCAGTGATAGTGTATTATATTGCACATCTAGGCAGTACCTAATTTCTGAATATTCTAAATTCAGAGTCTTTATAGCTGGAACCATTTTATTTTCTGATACACGAGAGCTAAAGCTTTTCAGGCAGTTCTTTCAAAGTTCCTACTTCCTCAACCTAGCTGATATTAGGAACGGCAGGTGCTTGGCAGAACATTCATGTACAAAGTGGCCAAATGCTCCATAATTTAAACACAGGTCTTGCATGTGAGTTCAGCCTTAAAAGAGAAGCATTCTGTTAGTGTGAATTATGTGGGCTTAACTTCCAAAATCTCTGAAATGAGGCGAGGGGAGAGATGAGGCAGGATCAAGAGAATATTTTTTTTCCCTTTTCTGCCTATACACGCTATAATTTAAGTCTTCCATCAATACAGGTAGTCCTCAACTTACAATCACAATTGAGGCCAAAATTTCTGTTGCTGAGACATTTGTTCAGTCAATTTTGCCCCATTTTATGATCTTTGTTGCCATAATTGTTAAATGAGTTACTGCAGCTGTTAAGCTAGTGACACAGTTCCCTGCCAACTTTGCTTGTTAGAAGATTGCAAAAAGTGATCACATGACCCCAGGATACAACAACCATCCTAAATAGAAGCTAGTTGCCAAGCGTCTGGATTTTGATAATATGACTGTGGGAATGCTGCAATGGTCACAAGTGTAAAAATGGACATTTTCAGTGTCGTTGCAACTTTGAATAGTCACTAAATGAACTATTGTAAATCAAGGACTACCTATACTTAAGAAAAATTAAAGTGACAAGATCTTTGGGATGACCTGCTGCCCAGTCTGTCCTATATTTCATCTGATAATCCCACTTCAACAATTATGCTCTTTCATTCCAGTTTATATACTGAACTATCAACTGTAGATCAACATCACACACCTACATAGAGCACCTACCTTAGCAATGGATTTTATACTTGGCAGTTTCCTATTTGACAGACGTAATGAGAATAATGTTCAAAAACTGATGCAGTTGTCCAAGTCTGGACAGCTCTGTATCAGGAGATGTGCCTATCTGCAGCTTTCTCAGTCATTAAATTGTTTATGCTTCTTACACAAGATCAGTTTGGGTGAAGTGGACATCCCAGTTCATTAGATTCTACAGTACTGAGGACAGCAAAAAAAAATACTGCTTTGACTTGAGTTTTCTTTAAACACATCAATTTCTAGAATGCCCCAACTAGCTGTACCTGAAATTGACTTCAAGCCCCTGCTCAGCTTTGGGCCAATCACTGCTTCACAGGACCCTGGGAGAAAGATAGGGCAAAGTGATGTAATTAATCATTTTGTTAAGGTCCACCCCCCCACACACAAACCAAATCACAAAAAATAGCCTGCTATTTTCCAGCCAGACCCAACAGCTGCTCATCTTGACTTTTCAGTTCAAAACAGTACACTCCCTGGAGGAGGATTCAATTTTTATTATTTCTTAAAAGCAGCCAGTATGTACAGTAAAAAAGCCATGTGGGCAGAAGCAGTTCAAGTTAACTACAGGAAATCACGCAGCTAATGGCCTTTCTCATCCCCCTGCCCGCCGCCGGGAGTGGTGGGGGCGGGGGTATGCACCTGCTGGGATAATATCTCTTGAAATGATGAGTCTGGGGAAATGAGCAGGCAAAGGGAAAAGGTGCCATTTTGGAAGCACATTATTCCCCAGATGAGGAGAAACTGGGGCTCGGGTCTCATTTTGCTCTCTCCGAATTTCAAGCTCTTCATCCACCCCATCCTCTCCCTTTCTCACCAGAGCAGTTCACCTGTCCTCCTTCTTCTCCCTCCTCCTCCTACGGAGAGAAAGAAGCCAGGTCTTCCTCCACCCCCACCCCCCACAACCGCTGCTGAGGAGGCAGGGGTTATTATTTAGGTGGCTCCTGACCAGCATGCGCAGCCCCGCCCTGCGGCGGTGGCGACAACCGTAACCGCTGCCTCAGGAAGAACCTGTTTTTCCAGTCGCGGGGACCGAGGCTGAACCTGAGCAGGGCCTGGGCCAGAGCTTCTCCCGTGCGGACCACCTACCTCGTCCGCGGTTCTGCGGGGAAGAGGAAAAGCCGTGGCGGTTGCGCGCGTCCCGCTCCGACGCCGCTGGCTCCTCCTCACCGGGGTGCCCTCATGTCGCTCGATCGCCCCTTGCCTTCCTCTGAGAGCCCACTGCCGGGACGCCACAGACTTCCCTGCCGTAGAGTGTCGTCGCGTTGCTCGCTGGCCACCGCCGTGGCTCCAGGTGTTCCAGCGCGGCGAGCGTCACAAAGCCTCCGCCTGACAGGAGAACGGCCTTGAGCAAAGTGGGGCGGAGCTTGGCCGCCGCCGCCCGCCGCCACCAAAGGCCCTTTTACATTTTGCCTTCGGGAGGCGAGCGGGCTCGAGGGACGCTCTCCAACCTGATTCAGGCGCGCGAGCGGGGGTTTCCCTTCCTCCCGCCGCTCAGGGTTGCCAGGCGCGGCCGGGCTTCCTGCTTTTGTTCTTTCTGTGCCCTCAGAGCAGCAGGCGGCGAGGTGACATTGGCGCTTGGAACACCCCATCGCCCTCGTTCTGCATAACCTTAAAGATTTTTTTAAAATCTTTAAAAGCCTTAAATAAGAGAACGGCGTTTTCCTTCCTTCCATCCTTTCTTTGCCATCGACATCACGACTGTAGCAATTAGCAGGTGAAGTGCTTTCTATGATTGCCAATGAATTCAGATTCAGGATATTTTCCCATTCCCCCGTTAAAGGATAAGAGTTCGGCCATAGAAAAGGGGTTTTCTTCTTTTCTGTAAGAAGCAGAATTGCGGCGTCAAAACGGATTTTGTAATTCCGTTGCTTCTGGTTTGAGTTGTGGGGGAGTGAGGAAGGAAACGGATTCCAGTGATGTGAGTTAAAGCAAGTTACACAAAAGTTTGTCCTTTTATCTAACCAACAGCTATTAAAGTAACACGAACATACACGTTTTTGAACCGTTTTTTTAATGGTTTAAAGCACAATTGCGTGTAACTGGAAATATATGAAGTGATCTGCTAGATTGAATTTTCCACTTCTGACTCTCTTTGTGGCAAGACCTTGAAGCGATCAAATATTGTATTTTATCTTAATTTTATATCCTTTGCTATTGCTGTGAGAACTTCCACGTTTTAGCATCTCCTCGGATGACACAAACTTTATATTTCATTTCACATAGTTTTGATAAGTAATACATGTGCAATTAATAATAAAAATGTAGTTACTATGTTTTTGTTTGACCCTGAATTGAAATGCAATTACATGTGTTTGTATTATAAAAATCTTAATTGTATACACTAAGGTTATTCCTTCTATCAAACAGGAATAATTTGTAGGCCCCTATCATTTATTATAATATATGCTTCCCTCTCCTGTACGTGATTCTTTAAAAAATCATAAATTAGCCTAGTGAAATTAGAACTCTTGTTCTGGAAAAAAATTAAAAGATCCTTAAGTGTCAACACTGACATGATGGCACATAATCAGATTCAGAACTCAATCAAGATAATTAGTTAAGTAATTTTGTAAGCAATTTCATATAAGCAATTTCCACATTTAATGTTTTTAATATCATTGTATCTTCTACATATAGGATGTATCATCACTATGAATTGGCATGATAGCAAGGAATAACATTTGATTCCTTTATTCCTCAAAAATTCCTAAATACAATTACTTTATTCTGTCTGAATAATAATGTAAACCTTAAGTAGAAAGCAATTTTTTAAAAAATATTGGGCTTAGCAAATAACATATTGTCTTAATGGTATTTTTAAATTACCATTTAAAATAGAATATTTAAAATACAGTTGATTAATATGCTGATTCTGATATAACAAGATAATAAATACACAATTCAGGATCATTCTTTTTCTCTACTCCTGTTTGCTTCAAGGAAAACTAAAATTGGTCTGAAAACTATTTTCA
Source organism: Laticauda laticaudata (assembly GCA_004320025.1). NCBI lineage: Eukaryota > Metazoa > Chordata > Lepidosauria > Squamata > Elapidae > Laticauda > Laticauda laticaudata. The sequence goes on along the minus strand of BHFT01018178.1, from coordinate 23,553 downwards.
CCGAACTACTGAATCAGTGGTATATGTGAAAATAAGTCACTATCATCAAGCATTAGCAGAAAAAATGTTTTGTTTTGATAATGGAACTGTTGCCTAAAGTTGCATGGCATTTGTTGTGAATTGTTCTTGCTGTGATAATAATATTTTGGTAGGAAACACAATACTACTTTTAATCTTATTTTCTTTTTATATTTATAGATCATAAAGAAAGCAACAGATTCTTATTTTGTTTTAGCAATCCAATTACAATTATCCAAAGCAATTATACATTTCATTTAAGAGAAAAATAATATACCTGTGTTCAATACCAGGGTAAAATTCAATATAAAATTATTTAAATATACAATTCAGATGGAAGATATTGTTGACTAGAGATACTTAAAATGTCTGCTCCAGGCTTTTTTCCTAGGCCATATCAATTCTACACTCAAATAACAAGTTTTAAGACAAGAAAATTAGAGAAATCTGGTTCTTTCTTGTCCTTCTGAACAGGTTTTCACTTTCTAGACAAGTCCAAACTCAGAATTTCCTCAAAACAGATATATTGCTTTATCTTGAGTTCACATCTACTGAGCTTTTTTTTTTCTAGGACAGGGGTGTCAAACTGGATTTCTTCAAGGGCTGGATAATTCTCCTCTGTGGGCTGGTGGCAGGGTGGGGGGCGGAGTGGAGCAGGATGGATGCTTCCTGCAGCATCCTGCCGGCCAAAATGGGATGTGGGGGGTCAGCATGAGTTCCCACACACACACCTTGTTTTCGCCCTCCATGGCCTTCTGCAACGCATTACTGGCCAAAATGGGTGGCATGGCCCATTTTTGGGCTGTTACTTAGGAAGTTCGAGGCCTGTTTTTCAGCCTGGTTTTGACCCATTTTTCAGCCCAATGTTTGGCCATTTTTGACCCATTTTCTGGCCTCTTTTGGGTCCAGTTTTGGTTCTGGTTTCAACCCAGTTTTGGCAGGCAGAGTGCTACAGGAGGCCATGGAGGGTGAAAATGAGGTGTGGGGGCGCATGCGATCCATCTTAGCCACTAGAGGCACTGCAGGCCAGTCTTTTGATATTCCCAGGCCGGCTCCATGGGCAAGATTTAAGCACTCTGCGGGCTGGATTCGGCCTGTGAGCCTTGAGTTTGACACCACTGTTCTAGGATAAGGAAAGGGAGAATAATAGAATACTTCAACTTCCAAAGGACTGAAAGAAAAATGTTACATACAGAACAATTTTAAAAACTCATTTAAAAATAATTAACTTTAGTATTTACAGTCACCTACTTCTTTTTCCTGGACCTAGACTTTTTGGGAGGGTGAGGAGAATCTGGATCAGAGCATGTCATTGAAAATGTAAGTGTGGCCTTCACTCTCTGTAATCAAACTGGTTTGCCCTAGTTCTGAGGCCAGTTCCAGAGGAAATATTCTAAGAATAATATCTGCGTAATGAAACAGTAGAGTTACATTGGATTAAAAGTGGAAAAAAGTGGGCCTTTTTTAAATTTTAGAAAAATAACATTTCTAAATAAAACTGGTAGCTTCAAATAATACATGATATATCAGACTTAATCAAATACTCCTGTAGTATAAGCTATTATCACTATGTTCTGACAATGTATCATTTGAAATGCTCTAGTCAAACAAGATAGCACATTTAGGTTACTTCTCATGCACCAATTTAAGTATTACAATAAAAAAATAACTAGCAATGCAATTGCTAAATTTATGTTAGTCCCATAGTGAGCAGAATTGTAGGTTATACCCATCTTTCCCTTTCTCATGTTTTATACCTTTATGTATTGGGGAGTGGCAATTGTCAAAAACTATATCAATCTTAGATTTCATGTAAGTGTCCAGTGGCAATAAAAAAGCAACAAAAACATATTAATCATGACTGTGTGACATATTTTAATTGGGAAAGTTAATTTTGCTCTGTTCATCATTGAAGGGATATACTGAAGCTGTTTGCACAATAGCAGTAGCTCTTAGACTTATACGTTTCACAATGCTTTACAGCTAAGCAAGCAGTTTTTCCCCAAGAATCTGTGATTTTACTGGCTTCTGAATGATCAAAGGCTGGATCAACCTTGAGCCTGGTGAGATTCGAACTGCTGAGCTGCTGAACTGCTGGCAGACAGCAGTTGAAGCTTGTACATTTGAATTTTCTTGTTTCTGCACGCAGCTAAATATTTCCCAAGATTTGTTTCAAGGTTTCCCCTTAAGACCTAAAATGTACTGACTTCTCATTTATATAACTGACATCAATTGCACTTTTTGACATTTTTCAGCAGAGGTAAAATTGTTTTATCTTCTCAAGAAATTTACCATCAATGTAATTCATTTCCAATCTTGATAATCTTGATAAAATAATCTGATTCTATAAGAAAATTACTAAAGCATGCTTGAAAATAGATGTAATAAACATTTTTGAAATTCCTCAACATTTTCTCTGAAATTTTTGTGGCTTGCAAAATACTATAGTACCATTGCCTTTAGATGTCTAACAATAAAGTTTAAACGTAATTTTTTTCATTCTGAATTTTTCTTCTTTTATTTGAAATACAGTAATTGGTATGTTTTAAGATGGAAATTTGCATGAGAAAAAGCACAGAGAATTAGGAATTATCCTAATAAATTAATGCTAGTAACTTACTACATGTACACATATATGTACAAGTACTGTAGTCCTGCAATGTCCCTTTGGCATTGTGATCAAAATTCAGGCACTTGGCAACTGGCATGTACTGTATTTACAATGGTTGAAGTGTCCTAGAGAGTATTTGGGACTTTCTCAGCCAGCTTCTGACAAGCAAAGTCAACAGGAAGCCAGATTTGCTTTACAGCTGTGTGATTCACTTAACAACTGAAATGATTTGCTTAAGAACTGTGGCAAAAAAAAAGGTCATAAAATTGGGTATGACTCAATCACTTTGCTTAGCAATTGAAATTTCTATCTCAATTGTGGACATAAGTTCATGGCCACTTGTAATATATATTAGTATTCTGTATATTGCTTAAAACAGTCTGGTGATAATATATGAAGAACTTTTTAAATGAATGAACACAATATATATTTAAAAAACCTAATTATGTGAATTTGTGGAAGAAACTACACAGCAAAATTCTAGGGACCTATGCTATGTTTCTCTCCCTGCTATTTGAGCCTTTCTGTCATTTCCCCACTATTAGCACAGCAAAATGATCAAAGCTGCAACCTTGAAACAGGTGTGAGAGAACTTTGGAGCCACCAGCAAACAATATATAATAACAGAATAAAAGGTATTTTTTTCTTCAGAAGTAGCAGATGATCCAAATGCAGGAAAATAAAGCACAGTGGCACAGCAAGACAAAGGATAATGTAAAAAATGCAAGAGCTCCACATGCTAGCCATTAACAGGAAAAAGAAGAGGGATGGGATTTGAGAATTAAGAAAGAAATGATGCTTAGTAGTAATAGTGTATAGTAGAGATTTTTGTTAGTTTAATCATGTCCAGTTCTTGGAGATACCTTGATTCTTGAAGACTGCCTGGACAATCTCTGCAATTTTCTTGGAAATGTTTTTGGAAGTGGCTTGCCATTGTCTCCTTCCTTGGACTGAAAGGCAAAAGGTCACCCTGTTGGCTTTGTATTCAAGATAGATCTAGATTCTGGAACTAATACTCTTCCAGTTTCTAGACTAAACTACTACACTAATCTGGCTCTCTGTAATTGTGTGTAGTATAGAATATAGATAATAATAATAATAATAGAAAATCATATAGGTTATAATATATTGAATAGTAATAATATAGTATAGAATATAATATAAACATTGCCATAATGTAATAGTAAGTATATAATAGTATTGAAATAACAAATAAATACAATTTTGGAAGCATTCAGAAACTATGTTTTTACAAACTAAACATCTCTCCAACAAACATCTCTTCCCTTATAAGGAGATATAAAGGAACCACCTGTACAGGAACCAGTGCTTTTGTCTCTTAAATCTCAGTTAATCCAAAATCCATGAGAGTATCACAATGAGTATTTTTTGCTATGGATCAATTACCCAAAACACAATGGAACTTTCTTTAGAAAGGTGCTGACAAAACACCAGTAACATGGATCAGATCAATAAATTCAAATCAAGTTAAAAGTCACTGCTTCCATGTGGTCATTTCTGTAGAGATGCGTAGTACAGAGGAATATGAAATTAAAGTGTTGGTTTAATTATAATCCATATAGATCTAATTTTATAAAAAGCTATATCATTTCTCAGACATAACTACAGCAAGTACCTGGTCTCTTTGATTCTTAGTTCTTAATTGGCTCATAATTTTATCAGAATCACTTGTTAATGAACTTAGAATAACATAGAATAACAGAATTGGAAAGGACTTTGGAGGTCATCTGGTCCACCTCCTGCTCAAGCAGGATAGTCTATTCCAAATATTAGGCAGGGAACACATTTTTAAACATTTCTCTTCCTCCTCACCAGAAGTGCTCACACACTCAGCAGGAAAGAGGAGGCTTGTCAGGGGCCAGAGGGGCAGTGAGCGCTTTGCATGTGAGCACTTCCGGCGAGGAGGAAGAGAAGCTCCAGGGAGAGTCGAGACTCCCCCTAGCAACATCTTCTCCTGAACACTGTTCCCTCAACACTGTTAAACTATTATGCTAATCTTTTAATCACTCCTTATCACCCATCCCTTTCCACTTGTGATTATGACTGTAACTTTGTAGCTTGTATCCTTACAATCTATATTGACTGTTTACTAATATGATTTGATTGATTATTGTACCCTATGATTATCATTAAGTATTGTACCTGATGATTCTTGACTCTTGACAAATGTATCTTTTATGTACACTGAGAGTATTCACACCAAGACAAATTCCTTGTGTCTCCAATCACACTTGGCCAATAAAGAATTCTATCTTCTATCTACTTAGGATCGAACTCACAGCCTCTTGATTGTGAGGCAACAGCTCTACTTCTAGGCCAAACGCTGGGCCTAGATTAATACAATATAAATATGTTTTAGTTCATTTTTACTTAATCTTTGTATGATTATATATTTCTTTTAGGACACTAGAGTTTATCATTAATGCACATCTGGCTGAATATGTCACTTCTAGAGTGATATTGTTTTTTCTCCATCTTACAGCCCAGATCAGGTGAGCTAATGTTTTTCTTTTTGTACATATTAATTCCTCTAGACTTTATAAGTGATAATCAGCACCTTGAATTGCATTGGGAAGCCTACTGAGAGCCAGTGCAATTAGCAAACTAGAAGTGAGTATATTGAGGCATGCCCCTAATTACCATGCCTCTGCATTCTGGTCCACTTGCAGCTTTCAAATGGCCTTTGTGGAAAGCCCAATGTGGAGCACATTGTGATAGTCTAACTGATGTAACTGATGACCATGAGAAGTTCTTCCCAGTGTAGGTAAAGGTACATTTGATAGAATTGTGAAAAGATCCTCCTGGCCATCGGTGTCATCTGCTCTTCAAGCGGACACTGTGAAGCACAGAATAAGAAAATGCAACACATGGCAAAAGATGGAAATATTTCGGTTCTGGGATAAGGAGACTCACAATCATTTAGATTTGTTAAAATTGAATCAAAACCTTTTCTTTCAAAAAAGTATGCCAAATCACAGTAGTGTCCAGACACTGGAACAGCATATTTACAACATTGCTTCAATGTGAAGATGGGAGAAACAAAATTGAATATCATTAGCATACTGATAATAATCTGCCCCATGCTTCTTGTGAGTGCAAGTATAATTGTATAATATATATTTAATTAAAGTTTGGGATAAACTTGTTGGAATAAACTTTGTGGTTTGAACTTATACCAAACTCTGGGTGGCAATCAATCTGAGCATTTCTATATCAATGTCAGCCAATTATTCCTTAACTATATTAACTCAACCTGTTAAGTATTAGACTTCTAAAGTTCATAAATATTAACAATTGTGTTGCAAATAGATGCTTGCTTTGGTTTGGGTGTGGGTTTTAGTATTTTAAGAGCCAGTTTTCTAGAGAATTTATCTGAGGGTAGCAGTCTCTAAATAACCTAGACATATTTATTATCTTTGATATGCTTAATTGTTTTGTTCGATGGAAACCAAATAACAAGAATATAAAGTCAATGCTCATTATTCTCAGATTGCAAATTTTCTTTCTTACTAAAATTTATATTTATTTAAACATAAATTTATTTATATTTTATTTTATTTATATTTATTTATCACCCCCAAATTAATATGGTGCTGCTTTCATGCACATTTGTAGACATGCCCAATGCCATCATTCTGAGTTAAATTAGTGGTGAATTTGAGTAGACTGACCTGCACATTCCCAGCTGAAGGTCAGACAAGATGACGCTCTTGTTTTACTTTCTTGTTTTAGTTTTCCTCCTGTGAACAAGCATTCTGTATTTTCCCTAGGAACAATGATTTAGTATTTGCAGCAATTTTAGAGAACATAACTAGAGCAAAATCGGAAAATCAACTGGATTTCAAATCACAGGTGACTTGATTGATTTAAATAACTATGGCCCAATAATAGAGTTTATATTTACAATTTTTGGTTAAGTGCAGAACTATTAACTTTATCTGTTTTTGTATGCTTTTCATAAAAATTATTTATGTTCTATATTTTAAATAGGAAAATCAAATGTTAAGCATTAGGAGTCTAAGTCAAAAGCACATTTCTCCATTTTTGAGTATGGAATTGTTTAGTACAAGAAATGATAGATATTAAAAATTATACAGACTTCTAAAACAATGTTTGTATTAACATATATTGGGTTTTTTTTCCAATATATTTTTTTAATAATATGCACTTTTATTCTAACTAGTTCAAAGAATATGATTGATCAAATTTTTTAAGTAGGCTGACAAACACAAAATCTATGTAGCCATGTATTATGACTAATTGTGCTATTTGGTAAAAATATCCTTTTACTTCTGTCTCTAGACAGGAAGTTATTTGGTGGTTTGCTAAGTATCAATTTGGAAGTCTCTTATCTGCTGACAGCTGCACTCTATCTGTCAAGGAATATACTCGCTTAAAGAAGAAAAATGATAGTTTGTCTTCTAAAAAACTATCAATTGGTATAGAAAATAGTCTTTGTAAATCAATTTCTAAGTACAAGTATTGCTTGATATCTTGTGCACCTTTGCTGAATTGGGAAAAGTGGCTGCAATTTAATCTGACTCTGGTAAAATTTCATTTCTTCAAAATGCGTATCAATCTGCTATGTATTTCCAAGGACAATTTCTGTCTTTTAAAATGCAGAGATCACCTGCCACAAAAGAATCTGAACTCTTCTAATAGGGGTTGTCTCATGCATCATGTAGAATATTTATTACTTTCTCCTCTAATGACTTGGATTTTTCTCATTCTCTACTTCTCTGAACTTGAAAAAAGAGGACAGATGATCTATTTTGACTATATTTTAGAAAGCTATATCTACTACTCTGTATGAGATATGTGGCATCATATAAAGTATTCCTGTATTCAATATTTAATCCAGAAACAAAGAGATGGAGAGAGAATTATGTGTCACTTTTCTACAAATTTCACAGAAATAATATGTTTCAATCAGTGGCCAAGTGCTGGAATTAGAATTCTCATGATGTTCTGAAAATGAAGTGAAGGATTCAGAAGAGGAAGAAAATGAGAACATAGATATTTTCTTAGCTTTATTGTTGTTTTATTAGTCTCTGCCCACCAGAAAACCCAAGTTCTTCTCTTCTGTGGCTGGTGGAACTTCAGTTATTTGCTTATTTCTTACATTTATATGACATCTCACAAAAAGTGACTGGACAGTGTAAATACTATCTTGATATTATCATCATACTAATAATCAATCTGGAAGAACCAGTAAAAATATAGCTCATGTTTGTAACTGGTACGGATAGAAAAGGCAGAATTTTTGTAACTTAGCTAATAAGCCACGGCTGTATTTGCATATATGCTAAGCCACGTTTTAAATATGATTTGTTGAAGAAACCACAATAACTGGATTCATACCACAAGAAAAATAAAAGAGTGAAAAATTGCTTTATACACCGGGTATCTGTTATATATAATAGAGAGGAAAAATTACATTATGCTCTGCAAGAATTAAACCATATCTTTGTCNAAACCACAATAACTGGATTCATACCACAAGAAAAATAAAAAAGTGAAAAATTGCTTTATACACCGGGTATCTGTTATATATAATAGAGAGGAAAAATTATATTATGCTCTGCAAGAATTAAACCATATCTTTGTCAATACATTCAACATAAATCTGCTGTATTTGTTTCTATATTACAAATTTGTCCTCCATTCATAGATTTCCAACAATCTTAATAAGCAACGCTGGCTTATTAAGTCTGCCAGGAAATGTATGAAACCATCAGGAACATACCTATTGAAAATCCTCGCACTAAGAACATGGCTCCATGGTTGTATTACTCATTTCCACTGGAGTGCTAATAACAGACTATATAAAAAGAAATACAGTCTATAAATACTATAACATAAATTTCATTTGGCATAAAGTATATGTACATCATATATCCTTCTGTTTTCATCTGTTCTTGTATTATCAAAGACCCATGGCAGCTTGTGTTTATGGATATTCTCTTACATCAATGAAAAGTGGGTACAGTTTATATATTATGCAGTCCAGTCCCACTAAGTGCAATACAATGTATGTATTAGGCTATTATTTTAGTTATAGTCGCTTCATAGACATTTCCAAATAAATTATTATAAATTATCAGCTTGCAGGGTTGGCTGAATTTCATTATTTAATCTGAATAATTTCATTATATAATAAATGAACACAAATATATATTGATTCATCAACAGTAGTAGTAGTTTAAACATGTCCTTTTGCATTTGGTAGAATCTTAATCCTTGTATGTTTTAAATTAGTTTGTGAAACATAAAATTCAAGGCAGGAAGCTCTCTGTGTTTTAAGTGAATTAATCACAAAGCCTGTGAAATGTAATTTGTATGCAGCAACAGTGACATCTGGTGGTTCTTTATACCCACTACAATTCTGCAGGATACACAAAATATGTTAAACCATTATAGAAATTGTGTTGGCAGTTTTATATGAGGACTGTGCACCAGTTCAAAAGCAGTTTTTGATCTCTATGATCCCATGGTGACCACGGATTTTGACAGCCAAGCCAATTTATTTTGAGGTCAATTGCAATGCAACCCAAATAAAAGTTCAATTTTTGTAGTCGTGTAGCTCTGGAAAGCATAGAGGAAGTTCATTCGCTCACTGAAGGAACTCATAATCTACTCCTTTTGCTGGCTCCTTGGAGGTCCAGCCGCTTATTCCCTTAAAGGGAATAGCATAAAAGCAGAAATAGAAGACTTTGATCTAATGGGCTTAGAGTCAAGTAGCATGTGGAGGACCACAGATTCCCAACCCAATATTAAAAGAGGGCTTTAAAGTATTTTCGCTATTGACTGTAGTATATAGACAGACTTGCTGGATATGTTGCTTTCAGTTAATACAATAATGTATTTTATCCTGTATCAAAAACCATCTCAAATCATTAAAATGAATATAATATATCCTTTAGAAAAAGCTCTACATCAGGGGTGTCAACCTCACATCATTATACAAGTGTCATGTGATGTACTGGGACTTTTCCCCCCTTCGCTAAACCGGTTATTGGTGTGGCCAGCACGTGACACATCTGGCCCGTGGCCCGGGAGTTTGACAGTCCCACTCTACATGATGCAATATAAAGAATTTCTGTCTCAATAGTCAAGCTGAAACAAATGCTTGTGTAACTTGAAAAATAGTTGTACAAATTATTTTTGGGGGCACAACAACACTGAACTACATTCACACTTGTCAATTTCATAAGACTATATCAACTAAGGCTTTAAATTAATTGGGTTATCACAAAAAGGAAATAAAGGAAAAACATGGAGATAACCAGAAACCAAACCGACCCCACAATATCCATATTTTGTTCTGTTTGTCAGTAAGGCAGATCTTGCAAGCAGAGTGAAAAGTGACAGAGCCCAGGAAGTAGCATGAAGCTGCTAATTTCTGATTTTCTAGTGAAGAAGAACATAGTGCTACTGGCAGTCATAAATATTTGTCATTACTTAAAAGATAACAAGTCACTGCAGCCTTCTATATTCTAATATTTTCCAAATGAACTCATCACTCTCATAATTTAGAACTGGCATGAGCAGATGAACACCTCAAGTGTGACATAAAATAGAGCCAAACTAAAACAACATCACAGTGATATTTGAAATATAAAGAATAAAGTCTGTTTCAGAGTTTGTTTCCCCAGCTGTTGATGAGCATTTAGGCAGGACCTCCACCAACTGCGCTGTTTTTTCAGTTCTGCTATTCTTTCCAAACTATAATTGCCATTCATGATTTGAATCACTAATATCAATTTGAATCACTAAATCACTAAATTGTTCACTAATAACAATTGTGCATCATGAGTTAGTTTGTACCTTATATTGAAGTGCTTAATTTTCCAAGTACATTGTTATTTCATGCTGTAGCTGGTATTGAAAAATATACATTGACTTTGCAATGCTTAATGCAAAGATTAATATACTGTGCAAATAATGGAGATGTCAAAGTAAGTGTATCTAGTGGTCATTGATATAAATAGAATATCAATAAAATATTCTTATACCAGAATGAGGGACAATGGGTTCATTATCAGAAGGGTGGCATTATCTAAAGCAGGGGTTGCCAACCTTTTGCATCTCAGGGACCACAAACTCATACTGTTAAATCCTGAGGACCAGCAATACTAATTTAAAATTTTTATATTATATATATATATAATATATATATATATATATATATATATATATATTATATTTTATTTGTTTTTTTAAGCTTTCGGGGTACTTACATGTGTGCTGTTTAGCTTCCTTAGGGTATTATCCCACGTCATTGTAGTGCTGTTAAAGTTGTAGCAATGTTTTCAGCAGAATCCCATCTGCCATTCGAGGTGAGACCCACATCCATACAGAAGCCTGATGATGGCAGATGGATTCTGCTGAAATGTTGCTACAACTTTAACAGCACTACAATGACGTGGGATAATACCCGAAGGAAGCTAAACAGCAAATATATATATATATATATATATATATATATATATATATATAATATATTATATATATATATATAATATATATATATATATATATATATATATACACATATATATACACATATAATATACACATACATACACATACATACACACACACACACACACACACACACACACACATATATATATATATATACACACTTATTTAATTATAACAAAAAAATATAACAAGAAAAGCAGGACCCCCCCCCCCAATCTGGTTTTCCTGTCATTTCATATCTCCCCCAAGTTAGAGGAAACCTCTCCCTTTGCCAGGTGTGGCTGCCTGGAGTTTGGGGGAGGGAAAGAAGGCCAGGCTGGAAGCCTTCCCCCACTGGAAGCTTCCCCCCACCCTGGGTGTTCAACACCTGGCTTCCTTCTCCACTACTGCCGCCTCCTCGTCTCCTCCTCCTCCTCCTCCTCCAGCACCTTAGATATTTCAGGTAGGGCGATTATGAACTAATTGAGCGGTTACACTGATACCCCAGCTGCTTTATTTCCTGTGGTAAGACTTGGCATGTGGAGAAAGGAGCTGGCAGCTGCTATTTTGGTGGTCTTGCTGGTGAGGTGAAATCATCCCAGTCCCAGTTAAGACATACCAGTCACAAACTCAGAGTCGAAGCCGAACGGGGTTGCTTCCCCTTGGCAGAAGAATGGTGGGTGCGGAATGCACAGTTGCACAGAATGCACAGTTTAGCACAGTGGGCACCTCCACAGTTCAGCCACAGTGGGCAACCTCCACTCTGGGCTGATGAGCCATGTGCTGAAGCAAGATGGATGTCGGGAAGGTGGGGCAACAGGTGATTACTGGTGGCAGACGGACTCATACACACAGGAGATTGTGGCATAGGCCTGGCCTGTGAGGGTGGTGGGAGTAGGGGGAAGAAACCTCTGAACTGGTGTTACCTCCTGCCTCTTGCCTCCGCAAGGAGGTAGAGTGGCTGCCAGCAATGCCCTCAGGAGAAGATGTTGCTAGGGGGAGTCTCGACTCTCCCTGGAGCTTCTCTTCCTCCTCGCCAGAAGTGCTCACAGGGGTGCCAAAGCAGCTCTACTGCCCCTCTGGCCCCTGACAAGCCTCCTCTTTCCTGCTGAGTGTGTGAGCACTTCTGCTGAGGAGGAAGAGAAGCTCCTGAGGGCAGGGTATGGGAGATCGTATCTTTGGAGCCCTTCCCAGGTGTTTCCTGGCCTGCAAGGAGAGGGAGCAATCTCCTGCACTCCCCCCTGGAGCTTCTCTTCCTCCTCACTAGAAGCACTCACATGTAAAGTGCTCACCAGCCCTCTGTCCCCCAACAAGCCTCCTCCTCCCCGCTGAGCATGTGAACATTTCTGGTGAGGAGGAAGAGGGGGTCGAGCCTCCCCCTCGCAACATCTTCACCTGAGGGCAGCTACTTCCTTTGGCTCAGGAGGTCTGCACTCTTCCAGCTGCTGCTCGGCCTTTTTGAAGCACTGAGGCAGGAGGCAGCAGCCATGACATGGGTTTGCTAAGGAGATTGTAGGATTACCCCACCTCCTTTCCTCAGCATGTTGTGGCCCACCAGTGGTTGGCGACCACAGCCCACTGGTTGGTGACCGCTGCTCTAAAGATCTTAACTTTTTTTTTTTTAAAAGCATATATAATACTGGTGCCAGTAATTTTAACATAGCAAATGTATTAAAGGATACTTTCCAGCCTCTATCAAAACTCATCATGATTGGTGTGATGTCCATTATTGCTGAAAAGATGGAGAACATCAAATATCAAGATTTGCCTGCTGGGGACCATGTTCCTGAATTATTACATCAGATACTTCCACTTGCTCACTCATCTGCTTAGTTTGCAGTTAGTGGAAGTAAAATTACAGTCTGGAAGATATGGCTCTCATTTTGCTGGAAAAGTGGATATTTTGTTGAGTTCTACAGCCATGAATGGAATTGGTATTCCAATATCCATTAGTTAATAGAATTTTGTCCTCCAATTCTCTGAAGAGTTTTTTTTCTTCAACATCTTTACTGACCTCACAAAAAAGGAGCAATTGCTTCAAAGATATTTGAAAGGAAAGCATATATTAAGCTGCATATAGGACCCAAACGATCATTAGTTGACTTTGCTTTGTTTCTAGTGCAGAAATGTGGAATTAAGGGCCCACGGGAATACTGTAGGCCTGAGTTCATCAAAACTCATTCCAGTTAGGAGCTCCCTTGGTATTTGAGCTCAAGCAATTAGTATTATGAGCTTTGATTAAACTAGTTCATTGCTGCATTCATCATTAACCATTCAGGGTAAATAATTGCAAACTTTTTCAATGGCTTCAGAACTATAACTCTCTATTACATTTATATTATTAGAAAAGTTTACAAGATAAAGCTGTCCTATTTGGGTTGCAAAAACTGGATAACCAAGAAATGGCAGATACATTTGCTGCCATCTCAGGGTTGTCTGCATTTTTGCAGCTCAGGGCCATAGATAAGCTTTCTCCTTCTTCCCCTTCCCTCTAAATGAAATACGTCTTACTCCAGACTGGGCACCAAAGGCAAGTAGAAAACCAAGAGCTTTCTCATCATTTTATCTCCAGACTTACCTAGTTTCCTGAACAACTTTTCTTTAATGCGGTTGGCCACAAATACATACCTTTAAAGTGATTTGGCAAAACCTCTCCCTAGAGAGGTTTGTTTTAGTTTGTTTTAAAATAAATATCATTAGATAATAAATATAATCTAAACACAAAGGGCAGTAGAAATTTTCCTTACAGAGGAAGTAATAATGTGCAATCACAAAAATGATCAAAACATCATTAGATTGTTAAAATGTATGTATTGTATTACTTTCATACAATAATTTGCCTTGTATTACAGTTGCATCTCTTCCTGCTGGATTCAATTAGTTCTTTTGCAATTAAATCAAAGATGAATATTCTTTTCTAGTATTTTACTTTTTAAATTTGATTCTGGTAATGTTTTGGTGGCAATTTAGTTCTCAACTTACGATCATAATTAAACCCAATATTCCATCCAAACTTCTGAATATGTATATCAATGTAATCAAGATCCATCTATGTTAAATATTCAGAATATAGCTTACAATATTAAATATTTTAGTTTGGTCTAGTGGTTAAGTCACCCAGCTGGAAACAAAAAAACTGTGAGGTCTTGTCCTGCCTTAAGCCCATGTCCCACTGCACCAACGGATGCAAAGAGGATGTAAAACAGACAAAAAAGCTTGCCATCCGTTGGAAAACGGATGCATCCGTTGTGTACTCACTGCATATGTGTTCACACGCTCTATCCATCAAACATCCGTCTACTGCGATTTCATCCGCTCAAAAAGCTTTGAGCTGCACAAACTTTTTGAACAGATGAACTTTCTGCCGTCGTACGATGTACATCCATGACACATACGGGCAACAAATATTCTATTTCCGTTGTCATCCGTTAAACGTCCGCTGTATCCTCTCGGCATCCTCTGGACATCTTCGCAACTCACATCTGCTGCAGCTGAAAATGGAAAGAGGGAGGAAGGCGAAAAGGTACACGCGAAACGTCCACACAGCGCTAGATAGCACAGAAATAGAAAGGATGTAAGTGATGCATCTCATATATAAAGCATTAAAACGGACAAAAGTTTGTTATCTGGGATTATCTCAGATATTTAGGATGTCTGCGAGTATTGCCTAGAGTATGTGAAGGACACCTAGCGGAAAACCGATATTTTCTATAAAAATGGGGAGGAAATCACCTGGATTTCAGTATGAGTCCAGCAGCTGTGGTGTACAGACCTCTTCACCTTGGTCTTGCTCTTCCACATCATCCATTTGATCTCCACCTGGATCATAACACTTGTCCTCATGGTAGCTGCGATCATTCAACACCAGAACCAAGCCCTTGTTCAGACTGTTTCACCTTTTCTATGCAAGAAGAAGAAGAAGTTCAAGAGCTGTGTGGGTCCGACGATGGATCGGGAGAAGAGTGGAGTTTGGACTGTATGACAAGCTGATGGTGGAGCTGAGGAATGAAGACCTCGTACATTCCATCACTCATGAGGATGCCACCAGCCATGTTTGACGAAATTGATAGAAGCGTCTGACCCAGGTTGACCAAGCCAAGCACCTCTTCGTCCCAACCTGGACTGTGACTGAAGGTGGCACTGACTCTGCGGCACCTGGCCTCTGAAAAACCACATACAAAACATGCAGTATTACCTGGAGGGTGGGGGGGTCTCTGCTGTTGGGCCTCCGAAGACACCTGCCTGGACAGGTAAGCTGTCTCTGGCTGGAAGAGGACTGGCTGTCGTGGGCTGTCTTTGGGAGAGGGTTGTCATGGAGGGGCTGCTCCTCAGTGGCAGAATCTCACCCTCCAGGAAGCTGCACTTGCCATTGACAATACATCTCCCGGTCAGTGGCTTGACAGCGGCTGGCAGATTTCTTCAGTTGTGGCTTTCCATATCAGTGTGCATGTGCCTTCACCCATCCAGGAGTAGTTCTGAAGTGTAGCCCAGGCTCTCTGCTTTTCTCTCCAAGCTGCTTGCTTCCTCTTGGTTGTCGCGATAGAGTTGTGGCCCTTCTCCACAAGTACTCGTTCTCCCTCAGCCATTCAGCTCCTCCTCCTCATGCTTCCTCGGAAAGGGTGTTACTGTTTCCTTCTCCCCTTCTCCTTTCCTTGCCTCTTCCTCCCTCTGGCAGGGGCTTGGGTAGCAGGGCTTTGAGGGCTTGGGTTGGTCATCACAGCAGCAGCAGTAGCAGTAGCAGTAGCAGCAGCAGCAGCAGCAGCAGCAGCAGGAGAAGCACCAGCAACACCACAGCAGCAGCAGCACCCACCACCAGCAGCAGAAGCACAGTGCAGCTCAGAAGTCAGTTGCCAGGGGGTGGGATGGTTGGTTCTGTCTTCTTGCCAGGGCTGGAGGAGGAGGCACAGGCTTTCTCTTTTTCCTGACTGAACGACCATGGTGTTATTCGAAGATGTCTGTAGCAGCATCTTTCTCTAAATGGTGATCTGCTGCGAGCTGAATCCTTTTATATCCGCAGAGCTGAGCAATTCATACTCCCCGCATTGTGCAGTGAACACTTTGCATCCGCTATGCATCCACTATGCATCCGCTATGTGGTCCTCTATGCGTCCTCTATGCGTCCGCTATGCATCCTATAGGCGTCCGTGATGCATCCGCGTCATCCGCTACGCATCCGCTCCTTTCCGCTATGTGTTCTGCTTCGCAATTCTTCCCCGGAAGCCCTTGTGTCATCTGCTTCCATCCGCTGTCATCTGCTAGGCTTCTACGAACATCCGCTTAAATCCTCACTACGTACTACCCCATCCATTACTTTCCGTTCTTTTACGTTCTGTTTATGCAAATTTCACCACTTTTGAGAGCGGATGAACAGACGGATGGGAGCCACCCCTGAAATTTTGCTCGTCCACTGTGTCCTTTTTGCATATGTTTTGCATCCGTCGGCCAGTGGGACCTAGCCTTAAGTTATTTGTAAACATAATAAAAGCAGGATTAAAAAACTTTAAAAGGAGATGTGGCTAACATGAACAATTCTGTATCACCTCACCTATTCATTTAATCCTGTTGGCAGTTTTGTCAAGATATTTTAAGATGAACCAATAAAGAAGCATTACACAATATCCTGGACTTTAGATAACAATCCTATTTACATACCATAGAAGGATGTTCCGTATTTTTTTACAGAAGCTTTCTAAAATCCCAGATCATTTATTATGTGTATAATAAATGTAACACCCAAGACAATATAGTAGTCAAATGGCAATATCACTTTTAAAAACACATTGCATTTAGCTCTGAATGAAGATGTTGAAAGAGCATCATTCATCAAATTCTAAATATATTTAGATATAGCAGGGAATAACAAAAGAAAATTTGATCGCAAGCTAGAATCATTGGTAGCTACAGCATGACTGCTACAAAATTGACTGATCAATGCCCACTCTGGCTTTTTCATGCCATTTCCATAATTTAGAACAGAATAGATGAATAATAATATATAAATTTTAGAATATATGATAGAATATAATTCAATTCATAATATTATTTCTTTCAGTCCCATCTGTCTGCCTTGATTATTTTGATAGTATTTTTACAACAGTGAATTAATGATATTGGTAGACAAACTCACAGATTTAGTTCAGATGGATTTCCATAAATTGAACTATTTTTTCCCAAAGTGGAAAATACCTTAAATCTAAATAAAACCAATTGGAGAAAATACATTTTATAGGGTAGACCAGATCAGAAAATCAACTCCATAGAAAAGTTAAAACTTATTTTGCTGAAAGTGACTATAATAACAGATGTTATTGCAAATGTAACATTGGTTATAAGATTGGTTGTTCTACCTCCTTTCTCTTTTTCTGCTTCTGTGAATCAGAGAAATATCTGACTCAAAATATTTTTTGTGTGTTATTGATTGAATATGTTTGTTCTCTTATAACCTATATCTCTCCAAGATCATCTTCCTTATTTTACACATTTTCCTAGTCACTTACATTTGGTACATTTCATTAATATATGACCATTCATATCCAACCAGATGATGAGAAGATAGAGATAAAACTACTGTATTTTCCCAAGCTTAAGTATATCTGAACCAGGAAACCAAGATTCTGCTCTGATGCCTCTTCTAACAATTACTCTCAGGCAGGGGTGGGATTCAAATTTCTTAACAACCAGTTCTGTGGGCATGGCCTAATTTGTGGGTGTGGCTTGGTTGTCTTGACTGGGTGGGTGTAGCTTGTAAATATTGTAAATATTGATGTAAATATTGAATATATGGAGAGCAACCTTTACCCCAAATCAGGCAAATCAGATTGAGTTGCTTGCAGAATCACAGATTCACTCACAGATCTACCTTTCTGCAATCTGCTGCCTGAGCTTGCACTGAAAAATAGAAGCTTCAGTCCCAAGGAAGGTTCAGCTCTGCTTTCAGGCTTCTTCTCCCCTACCCAGCCCCACCCCCAAATACCACTCTTGACTGGGCCTCAGGGAAGTATCCTGGGCGAAGGCAAAGCAGTAAACAGCGATTTAGATTAGCTAGAAAGCAGAAATCCGACAGGAGGGGAGGGGCGTGATTTGCCAGTTCTCTGAACTGCACAGAATTGTAACAATTGGTTCTATAGAATTGGTCCAAACTGGTCGAATCCCACCCCTGCTCTCAGGTAATTTCATAGTCTAAAGAAAGTATGTCTAATTTTTGGCTCGATTACTGAGTTACTTTGGGTTTTCTCCACTACAAGTCTCCTCTGAAAAACATAATTTATGTATATATAGGAAAACTATCGAGGGACATGAGGACTGTAGGCTATATTGGAAAACTAGACAACAGATCAGAAAGCAATGGCAAACCAGAAAAATACATCTTTGTGTCCTTTTAGTGGCCGTTAAAATGTGTCTTTTTAAAAATGCATATGAATATATATATGCCTATATATCTTCATTACCAACAATAAAATATATGCATGCATAGTTAATACAATGTATATTTTAAAAGTTTATTTGATATAGAGGAAAAAGGGAAAGAAAAGTTATATCTCAGGTGGGCAGAAGAAATTTCTTACTGCTACCAAAGGTTTGTATTTATGAATTACAACTACATCTATTTTTTTCTGTTATTTATATGTATACATATTAAATATATATGTATTCATACATATTCAAGCATGCATAAAGATTGCTTATTTTCAATCCCAAGCCAATAAGACCAAAATGAAGAAGGGGTTTAGTTATCTGGGCCATAAGAAATATCCCTGAAGAGCAGCATGCCCCATATTTGATGGCTGCTAAAATTCTTGGGAATTCAGTTGGGTTGAATACCATCAGTTTGTTCAGATGTTTCCTACATCGTATCATTTTACATTTTGCATATCCATTTGGCTGATGTATTGTCATGAATATTTTTCTATAAAAGTAAAAAGTATTAAACTTTGAGCTTTTTAAATTCTATATTATTTAGCTCTAAAACATTAAATTTTATTTTTGTCTGCCTGCATTTAAATAATATATCTTTTAATGTCCACTTAACCTGCTAACCTGTTCCATTAAAATTCTCCAGACACACTGTAGTGATGCTCATAATCTCTAGTTCATTATCTTAATTAGATCAGTCCTATATTGTCCCACTCTTCATTCTCATTAGTTTAAAGGTGATCAGCCTTCAAAAGGCGGGTGGACAGAATTCACTATTGTGGCCATCCAGCATTCACCTTCTTTTGAATCTTTCAGGTGTAATAATGATGCCACTACCTGGTAGATTTAATTAAAAGTTGCTTTCAAATGATGTGAAGAATCATTTTGGAAAATGAAGACAAAATTAATTCATGGATGTAAAATGCCTACACTATAATAGATCTGAACTGAACTGGGTTCCTTATTAAAATGTAAATGACACATTAAAAGTGGCATGAAAATTAATGTCCCTGATCCAAGAAGCGCTTTTAAAAACCTTTCCTAGACCAAGAATATTTATTCAAGTAGGAATACTAACAATAGTATCTAAGTATTATTGTTTCAGAATTCCTTTTAAAAATTCTTCCTTCAAAGAACTTACCAGATTCTAATTTAAACAAATCTAGATGTACCATCATTTAACTATTGGAATATTTTAGTTTGTATCTCCAGCACCAACTTTTCATACAATACACCCATTCTTGCCAGATGAGAACAGGACCCTAAAGTCTTCTTTCCACCTATACAAGTTCATTTGCATAGCCATCTAAAACAAGAACATTTGGAAACTGTGCCCCTCCCTCCCTACCCTTCTCTGTTGGGTGCACTACAATGCCTATGTGGAAACCACCTCAGGGATTAAATGCATTAATCTCCTCTAATGGGGTCAGTTTTGAAGATACCCTAGGACCCAGCTATTTCCCATTCAGCCTGAGGGATGCTTGCGGATACTATACCTCCTTGATTGCAATGCCCTCCTCACTCAGTCCAGCTTCTAGAGCTTTCCCACTCCTGCAGGGGCCTGTTGCTCTTGTACCATGCATTAGTATACTGCCCACAGTGCCTGGTGAATGCCCTCAGACTCTGGGTTACTTTCCAGGACAAGAGATATGAACAGTCACCAGACGAGATTGGTATTCGTCCCCACAATCAGGAATTTCAGGTTGTTCTTGGGGAATAAATACATAAATGACCAAGGTGTGAACAGTTTTGGATTGCCTCACTACCAGTGGGCCAAACATTAACAGGATGGGGAAGTAACTGCTGTAAGGAAATCTCTCAGTTCCAGTGCCACAAATTTCCAAATTGTCCAGCTTCTGTAGGTGCAAGTGTTTCAGGAGCCTGTCATAAAAGTGCCTGTACAATAATGTCACTTGCACACCAGCACTATGGGGGGCAGAATCCATTAGTTTGCCGGGGACTCCGTCAGCCAGGATCATTCTTTGGCTTGTGGAGGCTTTTGTGCAATGTCTTGTTGCTTGATCTTAGATGCTTTTCTTGGCTTATGGTACCCATTGCTGACTTTCATCAGTCTCTTCTGGATAAAGATCTGACACAGAATAAAGTATTCCCATTGATTATGTGGCAAAACTTTGATGAGTCTTCACTTGCCAGTTTTGGTGCCCTTTTCTGTCATCTGCCATTCTTAAAGCTAAATCTAGCTGGTGTAGATGGGCATCCAGTTGGCTTTTTCACTGGGCCACTTGGGTTTGACTTCCTGGTCTGGGCAGCCTCATGCAAGTATGTCAATTATTGCTTTCATCCCCACAATTATAACAAATCATTGGACTCAATAAATTATCGTCTGGAGCAATGGAAGGTACCCCTCCTTTAATATTGTGTTTCTCCAACAATACGGCCTCTATCAATAGGAAGACCCAGCATGATTTCTAGGCATGAGGTGAAATTAAGCACCATCCCCCAAATTTAGGCCTATTTAAACCATGCATTTCTCCACCATTTCTCACATTGTTCGTTAGAACTACACGAGGTGAAGAGAAATGGGGGGGAAGGGCGGGGGGTATAGGGAGAAAACTTGCCTTTAGGAGTGCCCTGCAAGTAGCCTAGGCTAGAATACCCTGATCTACTGATAGAACATCAGCCAATAGAAGCTCCTCAAAGGCAGAGTCCCCAGCTGCTTCAGGGTGAGGTATGGCTTCCTGTGTCCCCTCACCATTAGGCAGTGTCTTTCGGGTGATGGAAGCTCCCCAAGGGCAGTCACCAGCCACTTCGATCAGCTGGTAGCAGCGGCCTCAGGGCGAGCGCAGATGCACACTCCCCTCGCCGTGAGGCCGTGAGGCCAATCGAAGTGGCTGGTGACTGCTTTTGGGGAGCTTCCTTGCCCAAAAGACATTGCCTAATGGCGAGGAGACACAGGCAGCCAAGCCTCGCCCCAAAGTGGCTGGGGACTCTGTCTTCGGGGAGCTTTTGTTGGCTGATAGAAATAGTCTCACAGTGAGGGGAGTGTGTGTGTGAGCTTGCCCCGAGGCTGCTTCTACCTGCCGATTGAAGTGGCTGATGACTGCCTTTGAGGAGCTTCCATCACCTAAAAAACACTGCCTAATGGTGAGGGGACACAGGCAGCCATGCCTTACCCTGAAGCAGCTGGGGACTCTGCCTTCAGGGAGCTTTCATCGGCCGATAGAAACTGCCTCGTGGAAAGGTATGTGCATAGGGGCCACTCTAGGTGGGGGAGGAAATTAAGTCACCCCCGAAAAGACAGCCTAGCCATTTTTCCAGGGCTCAAAAAAAAAATAAGGCCTGAGAAACACGGTAGATCTTGTCACATCCTCACTTGAGAGTATAGCCTTTGCTGATAATGCTTTCGTGGTGTGGAGACAACAACTTGGTCCTCAACACCAATAAGACCAAGGAGCTTATAGTGGATTATAGAAGGAACAGATCAGACTTCCAACCTTTGCTTATCAATGGAGACTGAGTGGAACATGTGGCCAGTTTTAAGTTTCTGGGTGTTACTCTAAAAGAGGATCTGACCTGGGGTGCCCTCATTGCAGCCCTGGTCAANCATACTGCACCTCTGTATGGTTTGCCAATTGCACAGTGGCAGATAGGAAAGCACTCCAGAGGGTTAATGTCATTGCGCAGAAGATCATTGGTTGCCCTCTCCCCTCTTTGGAAGAGCTTTATAGCTCCCGCTGCCTAAATGTTTTGAGAAAACTCAAAACATTTTCAAAGATACACCCTTTTTCTGAACTATTACCATCTGGCAGATGGTACAGAATAATAAAAAGAACGACAAATAGGCTGAAAAACAGCTCCTATCCCAGGGCAGTAGCACTTTTGAATTCTGCTGTATAGTGCAGTGTTGGTGTGGTGTCGGGGGTTTTCGGTTCAATGTGTGGAGGGTGAAAGATGTGTGTTTGTGTTTATTTTCATGGTCATGGTCATGATGTGCATTGAAGATGATGTTTGATTACATTGTATGATGTGCAATGACAATAAACTAAATTAAAACTAATGAGCTCACCACTTTCATCAGTTGGGATATTTATGTCTCTAAATGGCAAATTTTGCATTAGCTTCTACAGCGTTCACCATCCCAATGCCTAAGAGACAATTATGATGGCATCTTGGTTGCAGCTCCCTTAGCATCCTCCATCTTCTTTTCTTCTCTCGCCATCTTTATAATTGTACCCAGACCAGACCCATGTATAGAGCACTTCACAAAATCTGCTATATCCTAGTCTGATCTACCTCTGTGGACTCCATTCCCTTCCTCAACACAATTTGACAAAACAACTCATTCTGGCACCTGATATAGCCAGAGAATTGTTAACTCTTTTGTTGGTGCATGTGCTCAGACTGGTAAATCAGGCAAGAATCTGTTGTTCAAACATTTCCTGCAATATGATGAGGTAGTCATAAGCCATACATGACTCCTGACTAAATGTTAAATTTCTAATGGCTTCTGCAGTGAGATTTTTCAGGCTCTCTGTGATTCTGTTTCTTCTGTGTCTCTGGGACAACCCATTCCTCTACTGCCTGCACTGAGCTCGATGCCCATCTGAGTTTCATGGTTCTCCTCCCTTGCAAGCACAGGCTGCATCCCTAATATGCAGTTTCCTGAACCCAAACCAATGATTGTTGCTTGCACCTGGCCACAAGATCTTCCATTGCCTTGAGAAGCCTTGTCCCTGGTGTCCCTGATGTGGCAGAGTTGTGTGTTTCCTCCTTGAGGGCCAATGTACTATCCAAGAGCATGGATTAGTCATGACCCCTGATTTACTAGTCCATGAGCTACTGGTTTGGGTGAACTAACCACACTTTCATGTCCTTTGTTAACTAAAGGCTCTCGCCTCCAAAGCAAATTTATTTATTCATTTATTATTAGATTTGTATTGCTGCCTATTTGCCATGGCGACTTAAGGTGGCTTACAACATATAAAACCACAATTTAAAAACAGTAAAACTCATAAAATCAAATAAATTAATATAGTAAAATCACTCCCCACTCCCCCCCCCCC
>BHFT01018177.1:0-18414 GCA_004320025.1 Laticauda laticaudata | reverse complement strand
GATAACAACGGATGTAACATTTTTCTCTTCCATTGTGTCCTTTTTGCATCCGTTGGGCAGTGTGACATGGCCTTTAATTATAGTCTTTAGTTCTCTCTAGCGTCCAATTCTTAAAATCTTATCCTGTTGAATTTCTTCACAAAATTCAAAACAAAAGTATTTTACCACTGGAAGGATTCTTTATGAATTGTTCCAAAATCTCATTTCAAAATTATATGGACTCTTAACTTGTTTGTAATTTTGTAAATTCAAAGTTATAATCATCCTTCCCAAAAAAATAAACTTGTAATTAAAAATGGGGTATTGCAAAGGATTAAAGGGAAACTTTTTGCAAAGGATTAAAGGGAAATTCACCCTGGGCTGCAAAACCTCAAAGGTTTTTAATAGCTGAAAGAAACATTATCAAGCATTTTTCAAAAGTGACTAGAAAAAAGAAGCATATGAACTTAAGGCCCTGTCACACTGCCCAACGGATGCAAAACGTTTGTAAAAAGGACACAGCAAATGAGAAAAATGTTCCATCCGTTGTTATCCGCACTCAAAAGGGGCAAAGATTTGCATAACCAGAGCAGATAACACGGAAAGGAACGGATGGGGGGAGGATGCAGAGCAGATGGAAAACGGATTCAGAGCGGAAGCCTAGCGGATGGGAGTGGATGAGAGTGGATGGCATATCCGCTAGGCTTCCGGGGGACCTCAGCAAAGCGGACGCAGAACGGATACAATGGATGCAGAGCGGATGCCGAGTGGATGAAGCGGATGCACAGCGGATGCACAGCGGATGAAGCAGAAGCAGAGTGGAAGCCTAGCGGATGCGTAGCGGAAGCCTAGCAGATGCCTAGCGTTCACTGCACATGCGGGGGGGGATGTATTGCATCAGCCCCGTGGATATAAAGGGAAGCAGCTCGGAAGCTAGGTCACATATCGAGTAGGAACAGACCTGCATCCAGACACATCGAGTGCACATGCCAGCCTGCCCTGCCTGCATGCTTGCTAGCCGCCTTGAGCTGCCTGCCTTGCTGCCGATCCATCCTGCCAGCCTCACCTGCACAGCTTGCTGTCTGCCTGCCTGCCAGCCTCCCTGCACAGCCTTGCTGTCTGCCAGCCTGCCTGCCAGCCTGCCTGCCAGCTCCCTGCAGCTAGCAACCCCCATCCATGGGGAAGAAGGGAAGCCTCAGCCATCTGCTTGCCAACCTTGGAAAGAGGGACAGGGCACCCTTCGCCCCCTGGCCCTCACTTCTGATTCTGCTGGGCTTCTGTAGCAGGGCTCGCTCTTCTGCGGCTGGGGCTTCTGCTGCTTCTGCTTCTGGAGGAGCTGATGATGCTGCTTCTGGCGGTGGTGCTCTCGCTCGTGCTTACTCTGCTGTAGCTGCTTCTGGCAGTGGTGCTTCTGCCGGTGCTTACTCTGCTGAAGCTGGCTCCTCGTTCCGCTGGTCCTGCTGGTCCTGCTCATGCTCCTAGACATTGCTCATCCTGCTCGTCCACTGCTTGTGCTCCTGTTCTTGCTCATCCTGCTTGTCCTGCTGGTCCCTGCTCGTGCTCCTGGTCCTGCTGGTGCTCCTGGTGCTGCTGGCGCTGCTGGTAGCTTACTCTGGCTGCTGCTGATCCTGGTCCTGCTGTTCTGCTGCTGCTGCTATGATGATGATGGTTGGTGATGATGATCCTGCTGGTGCTGCTGCTGCTGATGATGATGATGGATGATGACGATGATTATGATCCTGCTGGTGATTGCTGCTGCTGTTGCTGCGCTGCTGCTTGCTGCTGATGATGATGATGATCCTGCTGGTGCTGGCTTGCTGCTGGTGGTGTGGAGAGCAGCCCCTACAACCTCAAAGCCCCTCTGTGAGGGCCCATATGGCCCTGCCAGAGGAGGAAGAGGCAGACGCATGATAGGGAGAGGAGGCATACTCCATTTGAGGAGGAACACGAGGATGAGGTGCTGGAATGGCTGAGAGAGAATGACTATCTGTGGGCGGAAGGGACACAGGCTCTACAGGGACATCAAGAAGGAAGCAGGCTGTTTGGAGAGAGAAGGCAGAGAGCCTGGGCCTACACATCGGATGTTGGCTTCTCGGATGGTGAGACAGCACATGCTCACAACTGGTACCGGGAAAGCTGCACCTCAAGAAAATCGGCCAGGCCACAGTTAAACGGACGGACAGAGAGACCTATGTCATGCAGGTGCACCTCCTGGGGGTGAATCCACACCGAAGAGCAGTCAGCAGCCGCCTACTCACAACCCTCGTCTCTCCGGGCAGCCTGCTGAGAGCCAGTCACTCTCCAGCTGAGAGTCGAGCTCTGTCTCCAGCAGTGTTCTGTGGAGCGTCCACAGCGGAGAAACCCATGGACAAGTTGTTTTATCCTATGGTGGAGCCCGTGAGACTCCCTGGTGCAGTGGGAGAAAGGAGACGGCACTTCCACACAGTCCTACCCGTGCATCCACCCCAGCAGCCAACCTCCACAGAAAGGGCAGAGAAGCCAGACAGGAGGGGCAGAGCCACACCTGTCCTGCTGGAGATCAGGGACACTATCCGGAGCAGCATAGATATCCCTCTTTTCAGCTGGTCACACTGACTCCTCATTCTCCAACCGCACCGCCTTCCTCACTCATGTGAACAGACCCTCAGGACATGGCAGACCCCAGTACAGTGGTGAAGGACCGGATCACCAGCTTGCTTTCAACAACCCTCCAGACGCAGAGGAAACCTGCTTCCCACCCAGTCCAGGTTTGCTCCTCCACCGCAGGTGATGTCCTCCCATTTCCAAGGCTTCTCACAGGCCCTCACCTACCAGGGCTACGGCTACCAGGAGGTCACTGGCACAGTGCAGCGCCCTTCCCAGTCCAGGCACGAGAGTCACCGGACGACACCCGTTGCCACTTCAGTTCCACTGATGCCACAATGCCACCGGGACGCACTGATGCTGAAGCCACTGATCCACGCACGCCAGTCCACACCTAGCTGCAGACCAGACCGCTCACTACACTGCTCCTTCCTCCACCCACCCCACAGAAAAGCCCGGCTCAGTATTTCTGTCTTGGTATGGGGCTGATACCCAATCGCATGGAGTGAAGGAGCTCTCAATCATGCACGGGGCTGAGCCAGCTTGTCCCCGAGAGCTTCTCAACACTCCGTCACCTGTTTGTTCTCAGTCGGGGCCAGGCACCCCAGTGGGCTTCAGACCAGCCCTAGCCACCGACGCCACCTCCACAGCTCTGGACGCCTTCAGCCCTGAGACTGGGGCACACTCCGAGTGATCCAAGAAGATTGCCAAAGTGAGACTGGGTGGCTACCTGTAGACTTATTTGGCAGCACTTTTGACTTGGGTCATTTTTTCTTTTAACGCTTTGTTATTAAATAAATTTTAATCTTTGCTTCACACACTTGCTTAATTTTATTTTTTTTAATAAAGTTCTTGGTGGACTTTTAGAAATGGTTTCAGAGCTTTGTATGTTTGTGGGATGGCGGTAAGGATAAGCGACGATGGGATGGGCAGGGATACTGTGGGATGGGTAATAGCTGTGGGATAGATAAACCTCCAGTACAAGCATAGTGGGACCTATGGTCACCTCCCAGTTGCCACAACTATGGCCCTTTATTATCAATAATAATGTAATCCAATTCATTCCACACATGTCAAACATAAACACAATTTACTCTTTATTAAATGCCCTGTTTCTTGTAGGCCCACCCAACATACATGGCCCAATCTCATCTGTGTGAATGAGACAGGCTGAAGGAAGCATCCATTAATCATCTACCATCTGTCTTGCCCACTCCACCTGCTCCAGCTGGGGAGTTTGCAGCCCAGTGTTTCAGGAGGTTGCGCTGTTCTTCCTTCATGTGAGGCTTGTTGGGCTTGCACATCCTCAGTGTCCTATCAACGGTTTCGCCTTGCCTCCATTCAACAGCTCATGTCCCCATTTCCTTGTTGGAGGCCCATACGAGCTGTTCTTGCAAGACTGGGTAGTGAGATGTGAGGATGAGATTGTCAGGATAAGCGGCAAGCTTCCACGATCCTCTCTACGTAGTCTCTGGCGCGATGCTGCTATTGCTGGTGTAGAATTGTACCTGGAACCTGTCGGCCAGGATGCAAAACGCGTTCTCACCACCCGTCTTGCCTACTAGGACTAGCCTGTAGTTGAAGATCTCTCTTCACGGTAGGATTTGGGGTGTAGGGCTTCAGTGCAGGTAGGTTCGTGGGGAGAAGCCGTTCATCCCCAACGCTGAAGTTGGGCTACATCCTTACGTGTGTTGGGCAGGGTGTCTGGATCTGGAAGCCCATGATGAGGTTTGCGTTGCCAGCCCCACCTTGAGGTCACTGGCGTTCGTATACCTGCCGGCATCTGAACATGATGCCATTTGCCTGAAGATGATGTACATGAATTGTAGTCGAGCATCGCTACCATGGGCGAAGAGACAATGCCTGAAGAAGCTCTTTGTAGGTTGAAATAAGTGGACCCCGACTTGCTGTGAGCTTTGCAGGCCATTGCTTGCCATTCTATGGCTCCAATGCTGTGTGGGAAGTTCACCTCTGATACCACGTCGCTTGCAACTTCTTCCAGCCTTCTTCAGTGGTGAGCAACTGGAGAGCTCTTCCACGGTAATTCCTTTTCCGATTGAAAAAATGGGGTTCTGCAACCACTTCTCTGACCCCAATGCTGCCAGTACTGCACTGCTCCTTTAGGTGGTCCCTGAGAAAGAGGTGGTGGCAGAGTCCAGTGCCAACCTTGAGCCCAGGTCCAGGCTGCGTGCGGAAAGTTGTGTTGCCCTTGGTCAACCTGGGTCTCCACACACTGCACACTTCATCAAGACTGGCATGGAGGCATCCTCATAGAAGTCTGGAAATGCAGCGAGGTTCTTTTTCTCAGCTCCACCATCATGCTTTGTTCGTAGCAGTCCGTACTCCTGCTCTTCTTCCCGATCCATCTTCGCGACCACAGACGTTTCTTGGCCGCCTCCTTTTCTTTCCGTAGAACAAGTTGATAAGAGCTGGTAGAATGGCTTCGCACTGGTTGCCAGCAACGATTGGGGCTGACCAAAGGAGTTTGTTATGATCCAAGGTGGACATGAACTGAATGCTGTGAAGAGCAAGAGTCAGATGAAGGCTGCAGAGGTCTGCACCATGCTGGGCTGCCTGGTTGAAAGTGAGATCCAGTGAGTTGCTTCCCCTTTTTATAGGCCAAATATACGTTTTCCACTATGTGTCCTCTTGCATCCTCTTAGGCATCTCTCATAGACATCCTTAATTATCTGAGATAGGTTCCCCTCTGAGAACGCTTTTTTCCATTTTAATGCTTTTCTGTGCATGCTGCCACATCCTTTCATCCTTTCTCTCCATAGCACTAACGCTGACCGCGCTCCGTTCCGCGTTTCCTCCCTCCGTCTGTTTTACTGCTGGAATGGATGTGAAGTTGTGCGAATGCCGGAAAGCAGAATGCCTAGCGGATATAGGCGATGCGTAACAAATGCAGAAGCGGATGTCCCCCGTATGCCTAGCGATTGCAGAACAGATGCGTTTGATACATTTTCCGCTCAAAACCTCTGAGCGGATGAATTCAATAGACGGATGCTGACAGATAGAGAGCGAAGCAACGGAGGCAGTGGAGTACAGAACAGAAGCTATCGCGTTAACCAACGGATGGCAAGTGTTTTTCTCCATTTTACATCCTCTTTCCATCTGTTGGTGCAGTGTGACAGGGGTTTTAGTGGCCTTTCATTGGTGTGACCATGTTTTTAGAATGCAGTCTTTCTATCTTGCCAGTCAGCAGCTTTCTGGAACACTTGTCTGGGTAAATTAAGCCTCTCCTTGTCTGGAGATGTTCAAAGTGCTGATCTATTTGTTTGCTCTTCATTCTTCACATGTTCAACTGCTCTACTTTTTGATCCATCTTTAGTCTGCCATTTCTTCCTCTAAAAGTAGTTGTCATAAATTGTTCCAAATGTAGTACTCGAAAAACAAACAACTTCCAAATTATTTCACTAAATATTTACAAATTTTGATATTTAATAGCTTTCTCCAATTCTATGTCATCTCAGAATGGCCACATCAATTAAGGAAACATGGTTCTTTTCAATGACAATGTATGATTTGTTTCCTTTCAAGTAGCAATAAATCTGAATTTTAAAATGTGTTTTTTGCTCCGTTATTGATAATTTTAACATTAATAATACCTTTCCAATTTAATAATGCTTTGTTTTGCTTTCTTTTCTAATCAGCCGGTCTGATTTTGTTACATCCAGTTATTATGCTGCATAGTCAATTCTTTCATATTTATCCCAGCAAAATTCAAATTTACTTTCCAAACTGGTCTTCTGTTTTTTTTCTTTAAGATATTTGTGCATAACACTTGTTCCTGGACATCAACAATTATTCTTCCTGTTGCTATTATTGTTATGGTTGTGATTGTTACTGTCCTGTTCCCACACACACACACATGTCATAAGTAGGGTAAAGGTTTTGTGTGAGGCTTTCCACCAGTGGTAGGATTGAAAATGTTTTACTGCTGGTGGCTTGTTTGGCATGGCAAGGGAAGAATACTATAAAGTCTCCAGTCAGAGGTGGTATTTGCCATTCTCCAAACAATTCAAAATTTCAGCTGCCGGTTCTCCAGAACTGGTGAGAACCTGCTGAACACCACCTCTGCTTTCCACACCAAATAGTATTCCCCAGAAATCTCCAGATCTACAACCATACAACCCTCCCCCC
This sequence comes from Laticauda laticaudata, assembly GCA_004320025.1. NCBI lineage: Eukaryota > Metazoa > Chordata > Lepidosauria > Squamata > Elapidae > Laticauda > Laticauda laticaudata. The sequence goes on along the minus strand of BHFT01018177.1, from coordinate 11,706 downwards.
CCAAGAGATCACTGTTCACTCCAGGAACAAACCCAATACAAGTCCACAAGGCAAGACAAGGCCACAAGGCAAAGGCAAGTCTGTAAGTTTAAAACAAAATGCAGGCACAGGTAAAATGCAGCCTTTGTAAACACTTTTTCCACAATATATGTCCATAAAAATTATTAATATTCATTCTATGACTCTAAAAATCAGAAGAAATCTGATGGCACTTTTACAGACTAACACATTTAATTGTAATCTTTTGTTCATCACTTTTTCTCTACTCCTCTCCCTGCCACTTCTTCCCAATTTAAATTCAAAATTACTATAGCCACACTATAGTGTGCACAGAGTCATGATTAATAAAGGAAAAGGAGTCCTTTTCCAATCTATCTCTTTTACATAATAAGATCTCTCTGCTGGATTGTTGAGTAGTATTAATGAATCAATCAATTAATCAATCAATATGGTGGAGGGGGATTTTATTTTATTTCTTTACTTTGCCTCTGCTGCTCTTGCAGCTGCCAAAAAATCTAGGAAGGGACTTCATTAATCTTAAATTTAAAAATAAATGCAAACAGACAAGAAAATGTGTGGAAAAATAATAGCTGTTACTTTTCTGAAAAAGAAATCTTACATAAAGTCTCTTCAAAAGAATCAGTGAACACAGTTTGGGAAAGAAACGAAAAAGGTCTTTAGATTTCAAGTACACTAGAAGAAAATAAGGCAGTGGTACCTTGACATAACATAGCATATGCTAAAGGAAGAAGACTTACAGAGCTTTACATCAAAATTGGAACAAAGCACTTAGAGATGTGTGAACCAGGGTTGGCTGATATTTTCTCTCTGTGAAAATTGCTTACAGAATTGTAGTCTGTTCCGTCTGGAAAGAAGCGCATGAGACCGGGTTTCAAACAACAACTCTTTATTTCAACTCGCAAGGCAAAAGATACGGAACATAGCCCAAGCCGCGGCAGCCCTTTATATAGCAGCTTGTGGCCAATGACACTTGTTTAACTCTTCCAGCCATTTGGCGGCTTCNGTGAACCAATCCATAAGTGGCCTTTTCGGCCAATCAGAACGAGGGACTTGGAACCTACCAAGTTCCATACAGAACACAGTCCTTTTCCAACTGCCAGTTTACCAACTCTTCCTTCTTGTAGATTTCTTAAACAAAAGGGGGAAAAACATCTTGGTGGTGCTTTAAAAGAGCTAAGGCTCTATTTAAGTAATTAAACTCTGCCCAAAAGTTTAATCGATTTGTGAATAATATATTAAGTCTGGGTTCTCTTAATCTTGGAGTAACATATTTCCATCCAGAGGCATTACTTTGTATTTATCTTTAATGAATAATAAATGGAGGAATGATATTCACTGATTAAATATTCCATCAGTAACAGACCATAGAAATCATGTTCAATTATTAAGAAGCTACATATTTTGTTTGTCTAGCTCAATTGTCTTTTGACATGAATGGCTTCTGTTCTATATCGTTTTTTTTAACAGCAGATGGATTCTGTTAGTTAGGCCTTATGCTACATCAACTTCATCAGATTTCCAATATTCTGGTTTATTCTTTTTTACATTTATTTTGATACAGAAAATAAAACTCTTTATAATTCAAATGCCATGGAGATGACCAAACATGACATCAAGTTTTAAGTCAACTTCACCAAACTCGTAATTTGTAAGATTCATGTGCAAAGCCGTGAACTGAAAACTGTATTGGTGCATGGTTTTGTGTTTATTATTTGTGTGTGTGTGTATGTCTTTATATTTTTATTCGAGGTCCAGTTTGATTTAGTGGCTAAAGCCTCAGGCTAGAACAAGACTATGAATTCTAACCCCACTTTAGGAATATAGCCAGTCATTCTCTCTAAATCCTAGGAATAATAGTAATGGCAAACCACTGATATTGTCTAGGTGTGGGTTATGTTAGTGTGTGTGTGTGTGTGTGTATGATATTCAGCTTTGTTTGGGTATTTTCCCATGTCATTATAGTTGTGCTTTTAAAGTTGTAGCAACGTTTTGGCAGAATCATCTGCCATTCATCAGCGTTGTGTATTGTGTTCATCTGTGAGGCAAGACTTCACAGCCATTTCTGTTTTTAAATTTTGTGCGGTGCTAGCCTTCTGGCTTGTGCCAGAATAGTTTTTTATCTTCATCCTGAATTGGTTGGAGTCTTGGACTCTTGTTATTGTCGTTAGAGTTTGCTTGTATTCTTGCTTGAATTGGTGTTTCTGATATCTTCTGTCTTGCTTTGTACACTTTTTTTTCCCCTTACTGAAAAGCATGAATAGAAGAGATGACTTCCACTCCGACTGTCAATTATTTGGAAAACCTGCACTCACAAAACAAAAAAATATCTCACCACAAGCCAGGCAAACACCGGCAACAAACAGGACCACCCCCCCCCCTGATACGTCAGGTCAAGCCACACCCCAACCAAGCACCCAGATGAACTAGCTTCTTAATAAACGATACCGTTCTGTTTACTCGGAACCAAGCTGCCACTAAAAAGCCTTCCAATACAGGAAAACACAATGTTTTCCAGCCAATCAGACAAAAAAAAAAAAAAAAGCTACAAACATTTTATTAATGTAGTTGCATTCTAAAATGGTATATAAACTGATTGCTTCTACAATTAAATCATTGCAGTAAATTGCACTTTCCTTATCGAGTGTTTTACCTGGTGAAAAAGACTGCTTTTCACTGGAAATACTAAAAAGTATCTCCAGCAGTCACAGCATTTTCTCTAGCTATCAATTTTGTCTGGTATAAGTCAAGGAGAAAACAATAGATTTTTAACATGTATAAAAAGCCCATAAACTGTTAGCTGATTAATTAATCTACCAGTGCTTATCTCCTGCAAATTAAGTTTTCTTCTCCATTATCCTTAGACATTCTGCATGTATTAATTGTTTTCTGCTCTTTATTGCTAGTTCAGGTTCAAAGATAACCAAAATGGAAAAAGGAGCCTTTTAATTTAGGAAATTCATTTGTGAAAAAAGGGGGAAGTAAAAGGGAAAAATGCACACAAAGGCTTTAAATGTTTAGGAAGGTCATGAAACTCATGACTGGAACATACAACCAGAAGAATTTAAATTGTTTAAAAGAAACAGATCAAATAAAAGAGGAGGTGGAGTTGCATAGCTACATGTTAGGTAATTATTTTTTTATCTATTCCACAAAGTAGTGTTTGCTTTTCTAAACTACACAGCTTGCTCCTCATCCAACTTGTACATTTCTCAGCAAATAATTTATTTTAAAAGGTATATTTATTTTTTCAGACCAAAGAGAGTCAGTTTGATCTAGAGGTTAAGGTACCAGACTAAAAGCCAGGAGACGTATATGTTCTAGGGATCACATCCATATGGATTAACAGGGATCATATCCATATGGATCTATGAGTAAACAACCTTATTGCCTCTTGAAGGAATTTTTTTTTCTTACTTTTAATGTAAGGGTTATTTTGTAGTAATTGTTCTTTTTTATGACAATTCAAAGAATGTAACACAATCTCTGAAAGATGTTTGCTCTTGAAAAATGAAAAATGTATTATGATTGTTTATAAATTAAGCAATTACATTATTTAGAGTAGTGGTTTCAAGGCACTAAGCTAGCAATTATGAGCTATATATTCCTACCTTAGGTACAAAGTCAAATGGTTGACCTTGGGATAGTCAGTCAGTCTGTCTCAGCCCGAGAAAGCAGGCAATGGTAAACCTGAGCCAATCTCATTGTACACATGTTGTACTCTGACAATAAAGGTAATAATAAATCTCTTCAGAAAAACCTCACCCAAAAAAGTGCAGAACTAATCAAAGATTGATGCACTGAAAACAATCAAATAATCTTTAAAGTATATACAATGAAATGGATCAGTAATAACCAACAAATAAGCAAAAAAAAAAAAAAANAGAAAAAAAAAAAAAAAATTAGGATGCATTACTAAGCTTATGCACTAATTCACTTCTATTTTGATTCTTAGCAGCCATTATAATAAGAAGTAAATCCTTCCAACATGGCACTTTTTATTATGGTATTCCAATGTGCATATTTATTAAATCTTGGCATTAGTAATATGCAAATAATATTTTATCTATAGGATCTACCCTTTATTCTAGACAATCCTTTTTATATTTTATATTTTTATTTAGATAGTCTGGGCCAGGAGTGTCAAACTCAATTTCATTGAAGGCTGTATCAGTGTTGTGTTTGACTTCAGGTTTGTGTGGCTGGGGTGGGCATGGCTGGGGTGACCATGGCCATCTCAACATCACTCATGTTGGGGGGGTCTGTGGTGGCCTGGGTTTTTGGCTGTGATGGCCTCCTGCAGACCTCTGCCAGTGAAAACAGAGCTTGGGAGGGCTATGTATGGCTCTCCCAAGCTCCAGTTTTGCTGGCAGAGGCACTGTGGGCTGGTCCTTCACTGTTTCCAGAGTGACCCCGTGGGCCAGATCTTAGTATCCCGCCACCAGAACGGGATAGGCCTTGAGTTTGACACACCTGATCTAGGTGGTTTTACTTAAAAGCTTGCCTTCTCAATACCAGCTAAGATGTGGAAGATCAGCTTAAGCATGGATTTTCTCTCCTCATAGTCCAGAGGTGATAAAGCCCCAACTACCATTATCAAATGAGGTATTGGCCACCAGTGATCTTTGTAGTTTTCTCTTCTTCTCTCTTTCAGTCATAAGGTTCTTTAGCAGCCATGTTGCTTTGCGACCATTTTACCAGATCCAGTTGTGGTTACTAAAGAAGGACTGTCTACATAAAAGTATTTTGCAGCTTTGTCCCCACCCCACCCTCCCAAAAAAGGGTGGAGGCAAAAATTGAAGATGGAGACATACCACTGGAGAAGCCAGAAGACATTTCTGAAGAAAAGGTTGTTTATAAGAACATAAAGATATATGTATCTAAGAATAATAGTCGCAAGGACATAATGGCTAGGAGCCCATTCTGTTCCTTAAGCCCCTGTCACACAGCACCAACGGATGCAAAGAGGATGTAAAACGGAAAGAAACACTTGCCATCCATTGGTTAATGCGATGCTTCCGTTCTGTACTCACTGCATCCATTTTTCATCCTCTCTATCCATTCATCGCATCAGCAATCCGTCTATTGACATCTTCATCTGCCTCAAAAAAGTTTGTGAAGCTGCCCTAACAAAACTTTCTTGAGGGAAAAATGTATCCAATGCGTCCATTGCTGCATCCGCAGTTCGCATACGGGGAACATCCCAGTTAGAAGTCAGTCGTCATCCGTTTATGCAATTGCCGCTATATCCGCTATATCCGCTAAGCATCCGATGCGCATCCGCGTAACCCGCATGCCGCTTAGCGAAAACGGACACAGGGAGGAACAAAACGGATGCGTAATGGACACGCAGCGTTAGTAGCAACAGATGGAGAAAAGGATTATGAAAAGGCAGATGCAGCTCGCATTACAAAGCATTAAAAACGGAAAAAAAACGTCCGCATAGGGGACGTATCTCGGATACATGTAGGATGTCCTGCAGGTATGTCTAGAGCGATGCGAAAAGGACATTGATCATTTCCCAATAAAAATGAATATTTCCAAATAAATGAAGGGGGAGGAACTCACCTGCATCTCACTTTTCAGTCCAGCAGCCTGTGTGCAGACTCTTCAACCTGCATCTGGCTCTTTGCTCTTCCACAGCATCCAGTCATGCTCCACCATGGATCATCACAAACTCTTTTTGGTAGCCACCATCATTCTACAACAGTGCAAAGCCCTCACCAGGGCTCTTTCACCTGTTCTACCGCTAAGAAGATAAAGAGGGCAGCCAAGAAGTGTCTGGGTCCAAGATGGATCACGTGAAGGCAGAGTACAGACGTATAACAAGCTGATGGTGGAGCTGAGCGAACGAAGACACTCGTGCATTTCAGAAACTTCATGAGGATGCCTGCCAGCCATGTTTGATGAACTTGTTGGAGTGGCTGAGACCCAGGTTGACCAAGCAGAGCACCAACGGTTCCGGCCCCAGCCTGGACCCTTGGCTCAAGTGGTGGCACTGACTCTGTGCCCCTGGCCTCAGGACCATGACAGGAGCATGCGAGTACGGCTGGAGGTGCCACACAACACCATCAGCATTGTGGTTAGAGAAGTGGTTGCAGGCCATCATCGAAGAAGAATACCTGGAGGAGCTCCTCCAGTGCCCCTCCACTGAAGAAGGCTGGAAGAAAAGTTTGCAGAGCAGTGGTATCAGAACATGGAACTTCCCACACACGTTGGAGCCATAGATGGGCAGTACGTGGCCTGCAAAAGATCCAGCCCAAGTTAGGGATCCACTTATAACAGCTACAAGGGCTTCTTCAGCATCATCCTGTTCACCATGGTCGATGCTGACTACAAGTTCATGTACATCGATGCTTAGGCAACGGCTCATCTTCAGATGCCCGGTATACAATGCCAGTCACCTCAAGGAGGGGCGGAACGCAACCTCATCATGGGCTTCCCAAATCCAGACCCCCTGCCCAACGACACACAAGATGTGCCCTACTTCATCATGGGGGATGACGCCTTCTCCCTCAGAACCTACCTCATGAAACCTTACACTTCCAGATGGCTCACCCGTGAAGATCTGGAAAACAAAGACCTGACTGTAGCATTTTAACAAGATGACAAATAAAGTGCTTTTGTTAAAATTGCATATAAGTGTGTTTTGAGAAAATCTATTTACATGGTCACTAGGGGCTGACATTGCCTTTATGTTTTTATTTGCATGAGGTCCAAACTTTTATTTATCCTTTTCTGTATTATTCAGATATCTTTGTCTCCAATCATGAGACTCCCACCTAAGGATTTTTCAGCACAATATATGCTTCCACAACATTCATTCCAGGGTAATAAACATCATTCTCATATCCAAAGGCCCTCTGAGAGAATAAAGTTCAAAGCACTTCAGAAATTCAATAGAGAACAAACAATTCTTATACCTGGGAGATAATATTCCAGAAGAGAGAAGAATCACAAAGAAGTCTTAACATCAGGATCCCTGGAGATACTTCATTTGGGAAATGAATCTTCAACATCCTTCTTTTCCTGATCTCATTGTATAAGCAGGTACTCAGAGCAGGTAGTCTTAAAAATATCTTGGATATAAGCCATGTCGAGCTTTAAAAATAACCCAGCACCTTGAATTTTACCTCGAAGCTAGCTGTAGATCCTGGAGTAGAGGTGTGATGTGAACAACCCAAGATATAATATACGTTGACTTCTGCAAACTAAATCAACTTGAAAATGGTCCTCAAAGGCAGCTTCGTGTAAAGCAGATGCAATGCATATAAAATAACAAGGGCAAAAATGATTACTTCCCTCCCTCAAAGAAACTGGTTGAGGGATCAGTTTTCAATTATCTCTAGCCATTCCATTAGGTCTGGCAGAATGGGTATATTGTGGCTTCTATTTATAAAAGAGTGCTACCTGACAGAACCTAGGAAGCAAGCATTTTCTGTGACAGCACCCATCTGACAGAACATCAATTTCTGCAACATCAAATTGACCTTGATGGCCTTCTGGAAATACCAGAATATGTGGCTTTGACATCTAATCTGGAGATTAGGTAGTGGTAATGATAATGGGGAGCCATAGAATGGTTCTATTGTTCCTGAATTAATTGTCCTTTCCTGTTAATTCTATAGTATGGCTTTAATTGTTTTTAACTGTTTTAATGCTTGCATCATTTTTACTTTTTTTATTGTTTGTGTATTAACCTTGCAAACTTGCCATAGTTGGTGACTATATGAAAGAAAGAAAGAAAGAAAGAAAGAAAGAAAGAAAGAAAGAAAGAAAGAAAGAAAGAAAGAAAAAAGAAAGGAAGGAAGGAAGGAAAGAAAGAAAGAGAGAAAGAGAAAGAGAAANAAAGAAAGAAAGAAAGAAAGAAAGAAAGAAAGAAAGAAAGAAAGAAAGAAAGAAAGAAAGAAAGAAAGACAGACCTTTGGTCACAGTTCCCTGGTTCAACAAAGCCAGGGGTGGGATTCTACCATTTCTGTCCACTTCTATAGAACCAGTTGCTCTGAAAAGCAGCAAACAGAGGACATACATAGAACCGGTTCTATGTTTGCTGCTGTTTTGCCCACTCGGCTATCCGTGCTGTTACCTGACCTTTATTTTCTGCTTTTTCAACTGCAACTGCTTTGCGCGACAGAGCTGCAGTTGAAAAAATAAGAAAAAGGGCTTTTCAACCACTATGCACTTGCACGCAGCACTGCTCAGCTGTCTGGACATCTCAGCAATTCGTAAATTGCACTCGTGCGACTCATGTAACTCGTGTACTCACACATGTACGCATGACACAGAGCAACAGAATCAGTCGTTATCCAGTTAGATCCCATCCCTGAACAAAGCTATCAGTCCCAGAGACCCCCAGAATGCTAGCTTGCACATCTGGAGATTTCAACTATATTCAGAATTAAATATGGACTTTCTCTTTTGGGCATACTAATGTGTTTAAGTGTCCTCTGAGATTATCCAGACTCCACAACAAAAAATCAGGCAAAATGCTGCCAGATAACCTTACAAACCAAGATCTCTATCATCTCAGCTAGACTTGCCACATCAATTCTGAGTGAAAATGTGTCATGTTATTCTCTAACTGCTAGAAAAATGAATCACAATGGTCAGCAGCTAATTTTCTCATTTAGCTACCACGTTTCTCAGAAAATAAGGCTGGGTCTTAATTTTCTTTTGACCCCCCCCCAAAATCACTAGGCCATCTTTTTGGGGGTGACTTAATTTCTCCCCCCTGCACATCCTCGCCTAGAGCACCCCGCAGGCAGCTACACCTCACCATCAGCCATTCCTAATGGCCGATCATGGCGGAGCGTGGAGAGCTTCCTACCCTCACCAAGCGCCTTTGCTGCAGACCCAGGTATGGTGCTGGGTGCAGGCTGGGTCAGTGGGCGGGTGGCAGTGGCATGGATGTTGGCCTTGGTGGCTGTGGGGCATTTTGCATCATGCCCGTTGCTGTTGTTTCCTCCGCCATTGTTGCTTTCCCTTCTGTCTGTGCATTGTTGTGTTTGAGTACTGCACATTCCTCCACTGGCAGCATTTCAGCCACTTCTCGGGCAGGGAAGCCATAGCTTCCACGGTTCCCACTGGCGCTGGCGCCTCTCTCGCCAGCGCCATCTCCAGTGGCAGCAGCAGTGAGACAGACCCCACTGCCAATGAGAATCACCTGCCCTCCCACATGGGCATCACTTTGATTGACAGCAGCTGTGTCAACAAGGTCCTGCAAGTTGGTGAGTCTTTCGGGTTTGGGTATGTGGAAGCAGTGGCGGGAGGGTGATGCCATCTTTCTCTCTCCCCCACACCTTGTTTTGCTTCCTGCCCCAGAGCTTTGGGTCATGGTCTCGTCCTTTGTACGATCGGGTGCTCTCCTCTTGCTCCAGCTGCCTGAAACCCCCAGTGGACCTTTCCCCCCCCCATTTAAGTTTTCTTTACTCTCATTTCCTCCATCGGTTACAGGCTTGCCGGGCAGCTTCCTCCCCACTCCTCCCAGTAATTTTAAAAAGGGAATAATTTATCCACTTTGCCCTTCGAGCAGAGGCAAACCTTCCAATCCAAACAGAAGAGAAAAGGAATCATCCTACAGACCCTTAGCACCAAGCTTCCAAGAGGATTCTCCCAAAGGATCCACCCCAAAGGAGGATTAATCAGAGAATTAAGGCACTTGGCGGGGGTAGGGAACTCTCCATGCTCCGTGCTCCACCATGATCAGCCATTAGGAGTGGCTGGTGGTGAGTCGTGGCTGCCCGCAAGGTGCTACCAATGGCAAGTTCCCCCCACCCCCCAATTTCACATGTTTTAAACGAGGCCTAAATTTGGGGGGAGGCACTTGATTTCACCTTATGCTGAGAAAACATGCTGGGTCTTCCTATTGGGGGAGGCATATTGTTGGAGAAACATGGTAGTTTAGTAGTTTTAAACACTGCCATTGAATATCTGCCTCTGAATGTGATATGTACTTCACCATTCTTACTGCCATATGTTTGGTCATACTAGTTCTTTGTTGTTTCAGGTGTCTAATTTGCTGCTGTATTTCTCACTATGGCTGTCAATGAAGCCTTTGAGAAAATCTTTAAGCATCTTCTAGAAACCCATAGGAAGTATCTGAGGCAAAAGAATGGATCATCTGTACTGTCAGATCTGATATAACTTGTTGTGTATACTTTTATACTGTACACATATTCACTGCTTGTGTTCATTGTTCCTGCAATGCAAAATGAAATTGGTGATATAAAGCTTTTATTTCTTCTATTACTAAATGAGCACTTGGAGCATCTTGCTATTTTATTTTGTTAACTAATTCTGGAGAAAAATACTCTATTACATTTTGAAAATATTGCATAATTCTTTCTTTACCTCAAGACAATAGATATTTCAAAGCAGTGAAAAGGACAAATGTGAATAGAAACGAATAGAAAGGCAGACAATTTCACAGGATTAGAGACCATTGATTATTGGTGATAAGTCTATCCATCTCAAAATTAGATTTATGCAGATTAACCTGAGGAAAGTGAAGCATATTGTTGATAAAATATGTACTGCTATATCCTGCAGTTAGAGGCCCATCCAGTCCTCCTTGATGCGATGCTTTGCTTTGATCTGAAGAACTTTTATTTCTACAGTTTGCTACACATACATAGAAACATATTATTCCCCGAAGTGAAGCTATGTGCACCTCATCTGTGAGAAATGAGATTCCACTCTGTTTTATACTACTTACTTGAACTTTATGAGCCAACTGAATACTTTTTATGAGCTATAATTCACAAAAGATTTATTTAAGTAAGTTTTCAAGGATTTATTATAAAACGGAAGGGCTGCCACAAGGAAGAGGGGGTCAACTTATTTTCCAAAGCACCAGAAGTCAAGACAAGAAGTAATGGATGGAAACTAATCAAGGAGAGAAACAAACTGGAATGAAGGAGAAACGTTCTAACAGTGAGAACAATTAACTCGTGGAACAGCTAGCCATCAGAAGTTGTGGGCGCTTCACCACTGGAAGTTTTTAAGAGACTGGACAGCCACTTGTCTGAAATGATATAGAGCAGTGATGGCTAACCTTTTCCAGACTGAGTGCCCAAAGTGTTCATATATACGAATGAGCACGTGCATGCCCAAACCCCCAAAATGCAATGCATGCATCCCATGCAAGCACCCCATGCACATACATGCGTGATCCCCACACACACACTGCCCCCGCATGCATGTGTAACCCCTGTGCATGTGTCCCAACCCCCACGCATGCACCCTGCCCCCCACATGTATGTGCACACCCCATGTTCCCTGCCACCGTGCATGTGCAGTAGAGACCCGAAGGCCAGCTGGCCAGCAGGAGGTGTGTGCACATGCATGTCAGAGCTAAACTGGGGCAATGGCTCGCTTGCCCTCAGAGGGCACTGCATGCCATCTCTGGCACACATACCATAGGTTTTCCTTCACACATATAGGGTCTCCTGTTTGAGCAGGGGATTGGACTAGAAGACCTCCAAAGTCCATTCCAGCTCTATTCTGATTATTTGATTCTTCGTCTTTAAAAACTAAAAACAAGTGATCCTTAAATTACACCCACAATGAGTCAAAAATTTTTTTGCTAAAGCCCCTGTTGCACAGCACCAATGGATGGAAAGAGGATGTAAAACAGAGAGAAACACTTGCCATCTGTTGGTTAACGCGATGCATCCATTCTGTACTCAC
>BHFT01018176.1:0-140700 GCA_004320025.1 Laticauda laticaudata | reverse complement strand
AGCACCTCCCATCTCTGGATGCTCTTCACAGCTCACAGAGAATGGGCGTATCAGGTAAGTACCAACGCCCTTTTTCATATATTGATGTGGTGCATATTGTTAGAGGGGGTTGGGGCACATATAGGTGGTAATTAAGACTTAGATTAAAACATGGTGAAGGTGGTACCAGGTGGGGATCAGTTAGTGAGGGTCGGAATACGGTTGGGATGTAGACATGTTATAGGGTCAATAGCATTTAGGGATAATGGTTAGGCGTGGCCAGAATTAGAACTGCGTATAGGCCTGGGTGTGGTGAGGTGTGTCTCATGATAATGGTGATAAAAGGAAAGGGAGCAAACCCAACTCTAGCCTTGCCTGGGTTTTAGCCATTCTTGACTGATTAGAGTATTTATTGTTTGATGCTGTATTGAATAAATCATCATTGTCCTAAAGAGGAGCTGGAGTTTGGGTTCATTTAAAGACAAATCTTCAATACTCAAGGACTGGTTGAGAGCAACTGTCATAAATATGAACCAGTTGTCAAGCATCCGAATGTAAATTACATGACAATGGGGATGCTACAACAGTCATAAGTATGAAAAATGGTAATAAACAAGACTTTTCAGTGCCATTTTAACTTTGAACGGTCATGAAATGAACTGTTGTAAATCGAGGACTACTTCCATGTTTCTCTCCAGAATCTAGCTAAAGAATCTAGTCTCTTTGATCATCCCTTCCCATCCTTTTATGGCTCATTCTGCAAGATAGTATAATGCAAATATATACCAGGCTAAAACAAAGAGACCTATGACTTCGTAATGTAAAGTGCTGTTAGGCAAAATTAATTAGGCATAGCTTGCTAGTGAGAACATTAAATTGATTGATTTTATTTTATTTATTTATTTATCTCCTTTATGAATAAAGGAGATAAATAAATATTTATTTTTATTTTTTGATGTTTTAATTTTTTCAGGTCTTACCTGTCTGTTCCTATGGATAGTTAGTGTAATCATGTGTAATAATTTGAAGGAAAACTGTTTTTCACAAGCTGTCAAAAAGGCAAATTTTGTGCTTGGGATAATTAGAAGGGAGATTAAAAATAAAATGCCAACAGGATAATGCCCTATGTTATATCATCTGGAATACTTTGTACAATTCTGGCTGCTGCATTTGAAATAGAGCTGGAAAAGGTGCAGAAGAGAGCAATCAAATATCTACCTTATGAGAAAGAATATCTGGCACTTTTCAGACTATAAAAAGGCAACTGAGAGGGAATATTATCAAGATGTGTTTGATCACACATAGCTGTAGAGCAGGGGTCCCCAAACTTGCAACTTTTAGACTAGTGGACTTGGAGAATTCTGGGAGTTGCCAAGTTTGGAGACATTTACTGTAGAGGAAGGGTGAGAGAACCTGGGGGTGGACTTAAAAGAGGGATCAACCTGGAATCTTTGTAGCTACAACTGAGCTAAGTCCAACTCCCCTCCAATTGGGGGGCGGGTCTATTGACCCTTATCTAACTCCTACAAAGTGGTAACCTTAGTTGAGAAGATTCCTATGAAAGGCATGAGTAGCAATAAATCAGTTTAATTAGACCTTCACATGTGGGCATGATCTTTCACATCTGACAATGGCTTGGAAGAAGATAAGGAAAAGTTATGTTTTCTGTTTGTCTCTCTTGAAACACTAGATTCAAGAATCACATAAGAAAGTTGGTAGAAGGATATTTGGATGAGACAGAATAAAGCACTTCTTCACAGAATACATAATCAACTGTGGAATTTGTAGCTGTAAGACACTTTTGCATGGCTTTACAGAGAATTTATTAGTGTTGAAGTTTCATTGTTGTCTCTGAGTTGGGTGCAGAGACGCTTCCAAATATTCATCTTAGTTGAAGATGAATAATCATTGGAGTCCTCCATCTCTCATTTGTTACGCTTCAGAAATGTCTGGTTGGTCATTGTGAAAAGCAGTGTTCTTACATCACCTGGCAGCCTTCTCAGGTATAATATAATAATACAAGCCTTATATGAGACCCAGATTGGTTGAATGGTTAAGTATTGGGTTAGAAGCTGGGAGAGCCAGGTTCAAGTTGTCACTTAAACATGGAAGCCAGTTGGATGACCTTGGACCAGTCCCAAATTGGGAGGTCACCACAACTTAGCATCAGTCATTTGCAACACCCTGGCTGAAAAACAAAATCCCTTGTCACAACAAATGTTGAGGAGCTTCCTGGTAAAACTAGATGGGTACAGTGAAAAACAAGTAGCCCTGCCAAATGAGTGAGACAAACAATAAAACAACTATTATGGCTTCATAATTTGGCTTTTCAATAACTAGAACCTGGTTTGGAGGGATGATAGCTTTTGTTTACTCTTGTTATTATGATTACATTTTAACTGAGTTTTAATTGCATTTTGTTTGATATTAGCTTTTTCTGTGGATTGTATCCTGACAGAAAAGTGAACTGTTGTTCTCATATTTTATATTAAATAATATATATTTCTAAGTATCTCTGAAACAAAAAAAGAATTATTTCACCCAACATTTCACCTTAAATAACCTATCAGAATATTTTTCCTTCAAAGTTCTCTACTTTTTGTTTGAATTCACTAATCTTTCTGTGCTATAGCCCACGTGTTAATATTCAATGCATGAATTAACAATGGGTTATAGCTTTAAAAAGAATGTATATGATTATACTTTCACACTAGTAGAAATATTGTTTCTACTATAATCTGCATTGTAAATACATTTTTAAATTTTTTTTTGGCAATGTATAAGAGTAACAAAGCCAAGGGATAATCAAAGGAATGGAAACTGATAAATCCTATGAACAGTTACTGAGGAAACTAAATATATTTAGTTTTGAAAAAAAGAGAGCCAAGATACTATCTTTCATGTACAGTATTTGGGGGGGGGGATTGTTTGTCACACAGAAAAAAAATGTTGCCTCAAAATGCAGGATGTGGAATAATACGTTTCTGTTAGCAGCAGGCAAACTCTGCTTCAATCTTAGAAATAAATTATAATGGTAAGCATTAATGCACAGTAGAAATAATTTTCTGCAGAGATTTTGGGCTTTAAGGAGAAGCAGGATAGCCATTTAATTTATATTCCTGAACTGCAGAGGGAATTGGCTTGTTCAGTGGTTTATAGCGGGGGTCTCCAATCTCGGCAACTTTAAGCCTGGCAGACTGGTGCTTCTTCCAGTTCTTCAACCCTGACATGATAGAATCCCTGCCTGTGGCCAAATCCTCTGGTGAATCTCATAACTTTTTTTCTAGGTTGCTATCATTGAATTTAAAGAAGAATCTACAATAGTCTAGTCTAGAGAGGAAAATATGGTAAGAAATGACATGGGATTGAAGGAGAACTTCAATTTCCTTGCTGTTATTAGTTTGCTTTCCAAAAATACCTTATCAGTGCTTTCCAAAAATACCTTATCAGGTAATTTTTGACTTACAATCAGTCATTTAGCAACCAAGATTATGATAGGACCCCCCCCCAAAGCAACTTACCACCAAGTTTTGAAGTTACAGCTACTGGAACACCCCACGGTCATTTACCCTTACCCCCAACAGCAGGGACACCCACCTACTCCTCCTATTTCCTCCATCCTGCCCTGCCAGGTCTCTTCAAGTCTTGGGTATGTGTTCTACCCCACTGGGTCCCTGCAGGCCTTGGACTGGTTTTCCACCCGACCGGGGCCCAGACCCTCCTCCCACCCACTCCCTGTCACCAATTGCACACTTATCTTTCAAAAATATTAGAGCACCAAACCTCGCATTAGGGAAGAAGGGCAGGCTGCTCTGTCCCTCAATATCCTTGGGACCAGAGGTGGTATTCAGCCAGTTTGAACTGGTTCTGGTGTACCAGTAGTGGAAATTTTGACTAGTTTGCAGAACCGGCAAATGCCCCCTCTGCCTGACTCCACCCACCCATCCCCTTACCTCTTACTATATTCCTTGTTTTTTAGCTCAGCTGATTTGTATGGCAGAGCGGATTGCCCTACCTCAGCTGAGCTAAAAAACAGCTCAGCTCACCTCACTCAGCTCACATAGAGGTTGGTGCTTGAACCCTGCGTGTGCACGAATCACACATTAGGCACCCACACCAATGGTGGGATTCAAAAATTTTTACTGCCAGTTATGTGGGTGTGGCTTGGTAGGTGTGGCAGGTGAAGGATACTGTAAAATCTCCAGTCGGCGGTGGTATTTGTCAGTTCTCTGAACTCAAAATTTCCGCTACTGGTTCTCCAGAACTGATCAGAACCTGCTGAATACCCACGTGCGTGAAACACACACAGAGGTTGGTCTGAGTCCTGCACGCGTGCACATAGAACTGCTCATAGAACCAATAGAAGCAAATTTGGAAACCCACCACAGTTTGGGACATGAAGTTGTGTCCTGATGCCAAAGGAATCAGGCTTTCTTTGCAAAAATCAGGATTTTAAGTGGTGTTCTCCCAAGTGGCTTAAAAAACTACAACAAAGCCTTAATTGTATAAATGTTCTTATTTGTTGGAATGCAAAATTGGATTACTCAAGAGATTTCAGGATTTGTAAAAGCCTTTGCATATTTATTCTTTTGAATGAAAGTAAGGATGAAATCAATATTTACATTTGTTTGGTATTTTAAAGACCCTGTTTGAAAACGTCTACTTTGGACTGCGTTTCTGTGTATCATAGATTCTTGATAGTGAAACATAATGAAGTCAAACATAGTGAAAGCTAATATTAAAAAATGTTTACACTAGGCATTGTTTGGCTACTGTATTTCCTACTGAATTCCCAGCAATAATTTCTAATCCACTTCGAAGAAGTTTCTTAAGCAGAAACTCCTTTTATGATGTGGTGGCTCAGTGGCTATGATGCTGAGTTTGTTGATCAGAAAGGTGGGTAGTTCAGTGGTTCAAGACCATAGCGCCACATAGCGGAGTGAGCTCCCGTTACTTGTCCCAGCTTCTGCCAACCTAGCAGTTTGAAAGCATGTAAAAATGCAAGTAGAAAAATAGGGACCACTTTGTTGGGAAGGTAACATGTTCCATGCGCCTTCGATGTTTAGTCATGCCGGCCACATGACCACAGAGATGTTTTTGGACAGCACTGGCTCTTTTGCTTTGTAATGGAGATGAGCACCACTCCCTAGAGCTGGAAATGACTAGCATGTATGCGCGAAGGGTCCTTTACCTTTACCTTTTTAGCCTTTTCTAGACCCTTTTATGTAACCTTGGTCAAACTCAGATTAGAAATCTGATCGCACAACAATTATTCCAAATTGAATTGTAGTTTAATTTAAACCAACTGCCAATTTTTTGGAGGGTACTGAAAATTCCTAATCCAAGAGGCATGGCTCCTTACAATTTGCCCTCCGGCCTGCTTCAGCTATTGTTGGGCTTTTATCAGATGCTATTGCAATGCCCTTCCCTCAGCACTATTATGGGATAGATACTGGAATCTCCTTCTGGCTCATTGCTTGTGCTCTTATGATTATCAATAACACACACCTTTATGTTGTAGGAGTTATAGAACGTTGCACCAAAATCTTAATTTTCCCCATCTAGCAGCAATCCCAGGCAATTAGACAGTTTATAGCTCGATTTTCTAGTTGCTGATAAAGTTTATTTATACAACCTACAATGTTGTTGTAAAGTTTTGTTATTTAGCATCCAAACTTCCACGGGAAGATTTAAGATGGATTGTTGTGTATGCTATTTGTTTTTATCTATTTTGGTTTTCTTTTTCTTTCAGTTTCTGTTTTATTTGCTCACCAAAAGCAGTTACAAATCACATTGAAATTGACTTGTGTGTATGTTTGCAGTTTGAGTTGCTCAAGAGGGAGATGTCCATCAGAAGAAAGTAGCTAATGTGTACAAAGAAAAAAGAAGGAAGATATATCCAATTAAGACTTGAACTTATATAAACTCTTGGAAACTATTGATTTAAACATAAATTAGATGTGGAATTTTCTGTCCATTAAAGCTTATCTTCTTTGTTGTGAAATATAGATCAATACTATCGTCCTCAAATATTATAGATGCTGGGTTCAAGTACAGAAGTTTTAATAGCATAAATTCATGACACACATCAGATGGGGTTTTTTTCATTCTAATTATTTACTTAAACTCAGGCACTTGGGCATCCTCTTTATAATATTAGGCCAGTATTATTAATCCCATATTTAGGTGGTGTATATTATTTCAATAAAAATAATAAGAAACCACCTAATAAAATTAGAATAATAAGCATTTTTAAGGGATTCCCTGAGATTGTTTTTTTTGAAGCCAAAAGAAATGTCCCAATTTTAACCATCGCTCTAGAGAAGAAAGGAATGTTAATTTCTCCATATACCACTTTTTCTCATTTGAATTGCTCTCCAAGAACAGCTATTTCTAAATTCATTTGCTCTGCCGTTAATATTCTATGCTGCATTATTTCTTCTGGCCTTGGTTAAAGCCATGGAGGCATGTTAGATTAAGCGGGTGATCTTGATTGTGCTATTTAGGATTAAATATTCAACTGGAAATTAACATAAATTCCTTTGTTAATTAGGCAAGACAAGTATGATAAATTCTGGGGTGACTGGGAGCAGGTTATTTAAACATCTGTAAAAATCAATGAATAGACATCACAGAATTTGTGCTGTGTAAATCAACTCATGATGCCTTATAAATTATGATGGTAAATGACGCACAGGAGTAGGTCACAGAATTTTAGTACATTTAATCTATAAAATCTTAATAAAATGTACTGTATGGGGCCTGGGATCCAGAATGGGACATGCTATCTGAGGACCTTGTTTCTCTCCTGCTAAATAAAAACTCTGAGATTTACAGTAATGTGCAATAGACTTTTAAAACTCTTACTTAAATTTTATGTGCAGTCTTGGGATTAGCTGGAAAGGGTTTCATTTCCTGATTTGTTACAGCTACTGAATATTTTTTTTCTCCTGAGAGGACATGAATTGGTTTCATAAACCTGTATGATGAAATAGGATCAAAGAAGAAAGATTGTTATCTATTTAAGGTGAAAAATACAACTCTGGGCATGTTCCATTCTTATTTTATCTATGTAGCTCCATCTCCTATCTCTTACCGGAACAACTAATAAATTATAATCTGTTATAACAGCTGACAGATAGCAGTGCAGGGAGGAAGTGATGGAGGAGGAAGAAGAAAAGAGGATTCAGTGAGAGCAGGAATCACTTTGATTTAAAGACAGTACAAGTTTGCCCACTGTTGAGTGACAAACATCATATTACTTTACAATTCATTCAGTTTCCATGAATTTATCTTTGGTGTTTCGTACAGGAGTTCCAAATGGCGTACATTCCTTTCCATCCTCCACTTTTCTCCTACATCAAAAACCCTGTGATATATTTCCACAGGATGTAGAAAACCTGGCAATCATTATAGCCTAGTCTTTCCTACCAGCGCTCACTAATTTGGCTTAATTATTCTCCATTGTGGAATTATTATTCCACATGGAATTATTTCCTGTGAAAAAAAAATTACAGATATTTGAACAAGAAAAAGCCTCCAGTAAAGCTCTAAAGCACTGACTTTGGAATTATTCCATCAAAAATTGGAAGGGTTACAGATGTTTATTTTCTCAGATTAGTTTATGGGAAAATGTATACTGTACATGCGTACTAAATAGACACACATGCACGCTATTCCCTTTCTAATTTCCACCTCATACATTTCCCTTCTGTTCTTTAAACCTCATGGGGCTTGCATTTTTTGAGGATTTTATCAATTGCATCCAACCTCATTTTCCAAGTAAATTCCAATTATCTTCAATCCCTGAATATTATTTTTCAGATCTATTCCCCTCATTGAACTGTACTTACTTTACAATTTGCTGCAAATCATTCTGGCATGAAAACAACATTACCTGCATGCAAAAGTACACATATATTCATATCTCTGGCCAACACTCTTGTAACAGCACAATAATAATTCGTGTAATGTTTATCCATTGAAATAGGTGACTTCCTTCTCCTATCATAAGACCCATTTCAAATTCCTTTTTAGGCTTCATTTTGGTTTCCAAGAAGTTTCTTCTTTCATTTTGTGATTTTAATTATTACCTTATTACACACGCACACACACACACACACACACCCCGTCATTTACCTTCCTGACCTATTTCCTCTGTTCTGCTATTTACATACTCTGGACATTCAGGTTCTTCGAGGCCAAGTTATTTCCTTGCTTCTTCTGGCAAAACTCAACCATAAAATGTACAACTTTTTTCATTCTCCCTGCTTTACTGCAACGCTCTGGGATGCCTAAATTACTACACTGAAATACAACTAGTCTTTGACTTACTAGCATTTGTTCAATGAGTATTTGAAGTTACAGCAGCCGTTTTTGACACTTAACAACTGTTGCAGCATCCCAATGCTCATGTGATCAAAATTTGGATGCTGGGCAACTGGCAGGTACTTATGACAGTTGCTCATAGGTTCTCCTTTGTGATTTTCTGAAAAGCGAAATCAGTAGGGAAGCCAGATTCACTTAGCAACCATGCTTGTAACTTAGCAATTTCACTGTGTTAATAATTATGACAAGAAAGGTTGTAAGATGGTACAACATTCACTTAACAACTGTCTTGTTTAGTAACAAATTTTGGATTCATTTGTGCTCGTAACTCAAGGACTACTATTGTTATAGTCCTTGACTTACAACAGTTCATTTAGGGACCATTTGAAGTTCCAATGGGATTGAAAAAAATGACATGACCGTTTTTTTCATATTTATGACCTTTGTAGTATCCCACGGTCATGTGATCAAAATTCAGATGTTTGGGAATTATTTATGATGGTTGCAACGTCCTGGGGTCACATGATCAACTGTGGCAAGAAAAGTCGTAAAGTGGGGCAAAAATCACTTAACGTATTTCAATGACTAATGGAAATACCTCAGTTGGGGTCATAAGTCGGGCCTGTATTGCAAAACATGAAAACATGGCAGTAGCAACGTTCTGGGTATGGGAAGATGAAGGGAGAAAGGCAGAGGTGCAATAGAGAAGGGGTTGAATATTGAAGTCAGTCAAAAGGGCGAATGTAAAGCAAAAGCCATGGATGGGGTCATCTATAATGGCTAATCTTTTGTACTGGTTTGGATGATGTTCTCTGTAGTAAGCAGCAATTTAGTAAACTCTGCTGTTGCATTTGAGTGACACTCCATTTTATTGTAATAAGAGAGGATACCAGTGAGTTCTTTGTCTTATCCAAAACAGCCATCTAATTTGACTTCATTTTGGAAACAATGCAATGTGCTAACATTTATAATAACATAATAAAAAGGAGACTAAAATCAAATATTTTATACTTCTTTTCTAACTTAATTCAAGCCATTTGATGAATGGCTGATATAGATAAACTGCATACATGGAACTGTAACTCAGGAAAGGCAAGATATCTCTAATTTATCTAGAAGTAGCTGGGTTAGAAGAAATAATTAGGTCAGTCAGAGAGCAGCATTTTGCTCTTCATAAAAGCAGTCTGATTTTTTTCCCCAGATGTCTACCTGAGTGTGAAAACAGGAGATGTTGTTGATTTATAAGCTTTATTGAGCTTATAAAGCTTTTATAACCTTAAGCTAAGTTGCATTTATTTTTGGGGCCTGCACCAAGATGGTGTGCTTTAATGAGCAGAAAAGCTGCGCTGCATTTTCATGAGGCCTGGTGCATTTTTTTCGGAATAGTTTTTGAAGCATGCACTGCCCTAGTAACCATAACTTATTCACACTGTTCCTTGAAAAATAGATTCAAATTTCTAGTAACTTAGAATGCCACAAACAGATTATTCCCTGAGGTTACTTGTGTGTTTCATTTGTTGGCTTGGTACCCAGTTCTTTCCTGGGCATACTTCATAGATTTTGAAAAGGCAGATTTTTCAGCTGCTCTTTGAGGAACCCTTTCTCTTTGTGAGGGACAATTTTGGTGGCAACCTGAAAGAGAGCTTTGTTTTTAATGGCTGGAACGTTTTAGCAAGGAAGCTCAGGCAGGCTAGTTCCGTCCTTATGTTTGCTGCTGGCAAGCAAACATTTTGTTAATACTGGCAGCGTTTTGACACCTGAGCTGATCTGTTTGCTGAAGGAGGTGGCCTATATTTTTCTTTTTTTCTACCTTCATTTACTTTCCCTTATGATATTGCTTGTTATCTTGACCATTTTATTTTCAGGCTTCTTGAACACTGTTTTGAAATGGAAATGGGATAAAAACTTGAAATAGACGGTCGGGTTTTGTTAACTTCGCTTATCGCTTCAGCAAAAGAAGAATTTATTTATCGGGAATTCAGTGTGTGCTGGTTTCAACTGGGCATAGCAGTAATTAAACATTCAGATAAGCAGATTTCTAGCAGGCTTTGTATGATTTGGATATACAGGAACATCTTGGTCAAATACAATTTTTACTTTGCTCCCTCATCAAATAGCATGGAAATGCTGTAATCAAAGAACCGATTGTGGTGCGCTTCTATTATTACTGGGTAGCAGGCATAGTATCTAGCCCAGCACAGACACAGGCAAAGTGGCAGTGCTTAGTCACTATGGTGACCACCTTGGGTATGACTTTTCAAACAGGAATAGACTTTATAATAGAATATTTCAGTTTATGTTCCTGGAAAGAAGCAGCAGATTTTAGAAGTAAGCTGCAACTGTCTTAAATGGCAATTAACTTTACTGCAAGGTTTTTAATTGTTTGGATTTTTCTGTACATGTTTTAATATATCAATTAGCTTTATGTTATGTACTTTACCATCTGTTGAATAAAAGACTGCAGTTATAAAACCTGTAGTAATTTTATTGAAAGCAATGGTTTTGTTGACTGTATGAGATAGACCAGAGCTGGAAACAGACTCCGTAGAAAGACTAGAGCTCTTCATTGAAATTGGTTGCAATGCAATAATGGCATTGTGCAAGCCTGGTTGTAATTTATCTCCCCTTATTTTAACTTTTATCAAATAAACTATTGTCTTGGTTAATCATTTATTTATTTATTTATTCATTTTTTTATAGCCACCCATCTCAACCAAATGACTGGGCAGTTTACAGTTCGAAGTACTACAATTTTATTTCCTTTTTAATTGTTAAAACTTCAGCCAACTTCTTTTGAAGATCCAGTAAAATGTTCTTATCTGAGTCATTATCTTGACTTGTCATTTGTATTTCCACTTTAAATTCCTTCTCTGTTTATAATCCACACTTTAATATTTTTGATTCTGCATCAAGCAAGGTTTATTTGACATCTTGATTAACACTGGATGATTGTCTATACATAGAAGCATACATTGTTACTGTTATTGCAGTTATTAATTCTTCAAAGTTCTCTAATTTTTAAAAGCTTAAGCTTTTTGTATCATTTTGTAAATTCTAGTACCGATCGAAACTTTTGGTTTACACTTTTTTTGCCCAGAATCTTTAATCCCCAATAATGTCCAATTTAAAACATAATCTAATATATGATACGATTTATACAGTAGACAAAATAACTGTTTACTTTATATAGTTAGCTCCAAAATCTTAATATATAAGTTTCAAAATTCCAAAATTTTTAGTAGTAGCACTTGCATTTAAATGCATTACAATCAAAAGACCTAACATGATATTTTTTTTATTTAAGTGAGAAATCTAGAGCTTTTCATGCATTTCAGGGTAATTTTATTCACATAGTCAAATGCAAATGTTTTCATCTGCTGCTCAGTCATTTGTATAACTTTTCCAAAGTGCCTGATTTCTTCATTCCTCAAAGTCACATTCTGACTAACGCTAAAGGAATCAGAGAGTTAGCCTAGTGTAAGTGGAAAAGCCAAGTACTTTAGCAGTGACAAGATTTATTTTAAGATTCATTTCTATCATGGAACATTACTGCCAAAAGTTATGTCTGCATATATGGGATTAGATGTCAGATTTTAAGACCATAGTTGCTTGTTTTTCTTTCTTTCTTTTTTTTTTTTGNCTTTCTTTTTTTTTTTTTTTGAAAAAAAAAAAGAAATCCAAGAAATAATTTGGGATACTGATTGCTGGGTCAGTAAATTCAAATGTTACCATGTGTTACTGCTGGCTTGCTTATTTATTTAACATTTTTCCTTTCCATTTGGAGGACATTCATTATATATGTGCTTATAAGATCAGCACTGAGAAAGGAGAGGGAAATAACCCAAGATAATAACAATCTCTTATTGTTGTCTATTGTCTATTTAAGAGCTATACTAAGATACACTGAGAGCTATGTGCTTGCAGGAGTTGGTGTACCTGGATGAATGTTTTTTTTCCTTGTCCTCATATGTCTAATTCAGAAGGTGCATTGTTACTTCCAAATTTAAGTTAGAATTTTTGTTCATCACTTTGCACTTTAGGAAAACTTTTAAATGAACAGATAGGTATTTATTTGGTACTTTGCAGAAAATAGCAATAGGTAGTATTTTTAAAGGCTGTTTTAATTAGGGTATTTGTATAATCAATGTAGAACACAGTGTCTTCCACTGTGTAATCAGTGAAACAACCTGCCTCCAGAAATTGTGGAGGCTCCAACACTGGAAGTTTTTGAGAAGAGATTGGACAACTATTTGTCTGAAATTTGTTTGTATAGAGTTGCCTGCCTGTTGGACGAGAAGACCTCCAAGGTGCCTTCCAACTCTATTATTCTGTTATTTATGTCTTTCTGGTTGTCAGGTGAGCCAGCCATTCAGAGTTCTGATTGCATATCTAGATTTGAAGCAATTCAAATCTACATTAAATAGAGCAAGGGACATGCACAGGGGTGGGATTCAAATTTTTAACAACCGGTTCTGTGGGTGTGGCTGAGGTGGTGGGCATGGCTTGGTGGTCATGTGACTGGGTGGACATGGCTTGGTGGTCATGTTATTGGCTGGGTGTGGCCAACTCAATATCACTCACATCGAGGCACGCATCTCCTCGCCTGACCTTTCATGAGTATGGGGATGCTGCAACAGTCCTAAGTGTGAAAAACAGGCATAAGTCACTTTTTTCAGTGCCATTGTAACTTTAAATGGTCACTCCACTTAAGCAAAATACCAGCAAAGGAGGGGAAAAAAACTCCAGAGAAGTTCCTGAGACAGGAAGTCTAGTCCTGCCAAGAATGTAATAAGGGTTAACAGAGAGGCAGTTTCTGTAAGCAACATCAGAATGTTTCCTTCCTGCCTTCCTTTCAGGATTAGGCCAGTAATTTCTTCTAACAACTGGTTCTCCGAACTTCTTAGAATATTAACAACTGGTTCTAGTGAATAGGTGCGAACTGGTTAGAATCCCACCCTGGACGTGCATCTCCAAACAGCCTTCTTAGATATTGGTGGTTTCTCTTCAACATTTCAAAACCATTGATACACTATGGAGGCAATAAATGTTTTAGCCTTTTCCTCCATAAATCGCATGTTTGCCACAGTTAATCTCACTCAACCTTATAAGGATTGCTTGTTAAGTGAAGCTTCATTCCAGCTGCTGAATTGGACAGATTGTCTTGTGCCCGTTGCTTAACATAGAACTGATGAACTCCAGTTTGATATTTTCTGTTGTTCAAACTGATTTTTCAATCTATAACTATGCCTACCCCCCCCCCACACACACACACACTCTCATTTCAGGATGACAGCCAGATGATTGAAGATGTACAAGCAGACAAAATAGAAAGCTTGGGAAAAAAATATGCGGAAGCAATTAAGAGGCTATGGGAGGATCCAGGCATCCAAGAGTGCTACCACCGACGGAGAGAATACCAATTGTCAGACTCAGCTAAATAGTAAGTATAGTAATCTTTGCAAACTTCACTTTGGCTTTTTAAACATATTTATTATTGCTTATTTATTCCTTTGTTGTATGGAATGTTAATGAACAGATTTTACTATGTGTGCATGTTCGGTTTTTATGATCTTGAATAGTTAATAAAACATAGTTGAAACAAATGCATGACAGGATCACATGGTATTTCTCTAGTTGGAACTGGAAATTCCTCCACCCACCTTCTTTACCTTTTTGGGGGAGTCCTTGGAGGGATGCAGTGGGCTTGTTGACCCAGTGACATCATTGGAGGCTCAGAGTTGAAGGTTTTAAGTCTCTTTTCAGAGTTTTGAGGGCATTGAGTTTACCCCCAATTTTGATAAGATTTCCAGAAGCCTGGTTTTTTTTTCTTAATTAGAAAAGAAATATTGCTCTCGAAAAATATAATTGTAATGCCAAATTTTGATCACGTTGTTTTAGGTGACTGTCACAAATATTTTTGTTTTTCTGTGTGAGGGATATGCATATAAAATGTTTCCAGTAGATTGTCCTTCTCGGTTAAATAGATATTACAAATTCTTCCTGTACATTGTCTAGCTATCTGTAGAATAATTGGTTATTTGATCTTTGAAGTCATCATCATCATATCATCATCATCATCATCACCATCATATTCATCTTACACACTTTGCTCTCCAAAGGAACTCTGAATGCATACAAGGAATTGAATTTAAAAACAGAAATAAAGTAATACGAAGATGCACATATTTCAGATCACATCAGGGAACATATGGGAAAGAATTAGAGAATTAGAGTTACAGATCACTTTATATCATTCCTGCTGGAGAAGTCCAACCTTCAGGGCTGTTCAGAACATATAGGCTACAGAGGGAGGATATAGAGCAGTGGCAGATATAGGAAAGCATGACAGCTGTCTGCAATCTTCAAGAAGTAAGATTTCCACAACAGCATCCTGATTCTGAATACATTTTCAATCCTTTTTGTTTGTTTGTTTGTTTTTGCTCTATTAGCTTTCATGTGAAATATCACTTTTAGTCTCTTTTGGATTAATACAGGGATCTCCAACCTTGGCAACTTTAAGCCCAGAGGACTGAAACTCCCAGAATTTCCCAGCCAGAATTCTGGGAGTTGAAGTCCTTCAGGCTTAAAGTTGCCAAGGTTGGAGAACCCTGGATTAATTTATAATTACATGAAATGCTTTCTAATGGCATGAACTAAAAAGATGTGTGACTTTGATTTTGAAGTTTCCTTTCAGATTTAGAACGTATTGCTATGCCATCATTTGTGCCAAATGAGCAAGATGTTCTTAGAGTGAGAATACCAACCACTGGAATAATTGAATATCCTTTTGTACTACAAAAAGTTCCTTTTCGGTAAGTCTACTCTTAAGGCCTTCTCTTAGTCATCATGACCATATGTCCAAAATTGCACCAATTGTTTTCAGAACATGGATAACTAAAGAAAATACATAAGATTAGATTAATCCTCTCCAATCTTGTTTTACCCTTGCTATTATGCTGCATCCATTTTCATCTGTAAATAAAGATTTCAGAATCATAGAATCAGAACTTAAAAAATATCATTTAGGAGATCAAGTCCAAATTAAAATGTCCATGGTGGAAGGCTAACCTGCTTTTGTTTGATCATATTCAGTGAAAAGAAGCATGCCTTCTGTGATTGGTTCCATTGTTCATCTGTGCTTAATTTAAAAGTCTTATTTCCTAATCTAAAGGTAAAGATTTCCCTGTCAGTTGTGTCTGACCCAAGGGAATGGTACTCATCTCAGTTTCTTGTTCGAGGGAAACAGCATTGTCCAAAGACAATTTCCATGATCATATGCCAAAGGTGCACAGAAAGCTGTTACTTTCCCACCAAAATGATATCTATTAATCTTACTTGCATTTGCATGCTTTCAAACTGCTAGGTGGGCAGGAGCTGGAGCAAAAAATGGGAGCTCACCCCATTGTGCAGAGCTTGGGTTTCGAACCCGGGCTCTCAGCTCTCCAACTGACAAGCTTAGTGTCTTTAATTGCTGAGCCATTGTGCATCATATTTCCTAATCTATAAACAACTAAAACTGTAGTTGTCCTGACCTTTAACTGAGTGAAACGGTGCATCATAAGGCAATTATTTTTGAATAAGGTACCTCAGCTGGACTCACAGAATACGTCCAAGATCCCAGACCCATGATTCTTGAGGAATGAAGTTATGGCTGATTTAGTGCTATTGGTTGCTGCAGCACTTCTGATCTGCTGCAATCACGCGAATTTCCTTTCAGTCTTCCATGATAGTTTCCCAGCCAGTCTTGCAATCCCTTTCTGTCCCATCCCCCCTGCCAACAGCCATTGTATGGGTAGCAGTAGGAACTGTTTTTCTGAGTTTTCATGAAAGCTGCTATTGCCCATTTCAGCTTCTTCCACATTTGGGCACACTTTATTTAGTATATTAGAAAAATGACGCTTGCACTATGCACCTTCACTGATTCTGTTTTATTGGTAGTGCAGCGGCCATTAGGAATGTGTATTGTGGAAGAATTGTGGAGATGGGATGAAATTACACATTATTTGATCCAATAGAATTGATACTCATAAAGCTCAGATAACTCGAAATAACTTTTCCATTATTTTAGTGGGACATATTTACCTGTTAATTTTTCCAAATGTAAAATGTAAAAAACAATTGTATAAAAATCAATATCTTTCAAGCAAAGTGCAGCCTGAAAGTTGTTGCTTGGTGAAGTGTTTTACAGG
Source organism: Laticauda laticaudata (assembly GCA_004320025.1). NCBI lineage: Eukaryota > Metazoa > Chordata > Lepidosauria > Squamata > Elapidae > Laticauda > Laticauda laticaudata. The sequence goes on along the minus strand of BHFT01018176.1, from coordinate 124,204 downwards.
ATGATTAGTGATTTATGCTCCTTTTTACAGAATGGTAGATGTTGGTGGACAAAGATCAGAAAGAAGGAAATGGATTCACTGTTTTGACAATGTGACCTCAATTATATTTTTAGTTGCATTGAGTGAATATGACCAAGTCCTGGCAGAATCCCATAATGAGGTAGGAAAAAGAAAAATAATTGCTGTCATAAATAGTTACTCAATACTCATGTGTATATCTTAACAGAAGTTACCATGGAAGGCTGATATTTGTACCAGTTATCTAGGGGGGAAAAGGGAACTTGAGAGATAACTGCCCAACTATGCCCTTAACAGAAAAACTATACCAGTGTAATTGGCTTGGACTTCTGACAGAGGTATATTCATGTTAATAAAACATCCATAGTTGGAAATGAACTAATGTTTGTTAGTATTTATTATTAATGTTTATGTTTTTTAATGTTTATTAATGTTTAATAATAAATAAATGAAATAAATAGCTTCACTTAATGATCACAACTGAGTGTGAAATTTTGGTTGTAAGTCACTGTGATTGTTAGGAAGGTCACCATATGACTTGATTTGATTTTACAACTGTTTTTGCAACAGTTTATAAAATGAGTCACCACAATTCTTAGGCGAATGACATGACCGTTAAGTAAATCCATTTTTCAGAATGGGCATTTTTGTTTTTTGCCAGGAACTAACTGAAACTGGCAAAAAACATTGCAAAATATGATCACAGGACTGTGGGGGTGCTGCAACAAGAGAAGCTGTTTCAAAGAAGGATCAGTTCCTTAAGAGTAATGCCTCTGAGATTAGTCAGATGGGTCAAGTCTGGTTGGAGGATATGGTCCTGGAGGTACCTAAGCATCAAATGCATTCATAGGTCAAACCAGAATACTGAATTATACTAACAGCTGTTTGGAAACCAGTCAGATATTGCATAATGTTATCCTAGCCACTTGTGCTGGCATAACACATAGGGCACTCCATCTACACCAGAGGTGTCAAACTCTATTTCATTGAGGGGAGCATCAGTGTTGTGTTTAACCTCAGGGGACGGAGTTGGCATGGCCAGCTTGATGTTTCTTGTGTTGGGAGCACCTATGGTGACTCAAGCGCCCTGCCAGCCAAAACAGGCTCTCAAGCTCTGACCAGATCCAGTCCTCAAGCCTTGAGTTTGACACCCCTGATCTACACTATCTGAGGCTCCTAAGTGATCTTCAGAGACAATCACATGTACAAAGTGATAAAGGCCCGAGTTACTGCAACACAGACTTCCTGCTCAAGTTAGAGCCACAGTTGGTGCACCGGCATGAGCTGGTCAAAGATCCTCTGACTGTATCTTCTATTTGCCAACTGACATTAGCTTTGAGCATCCCCTAACTCCTCCTTCAGTCTCTCTGTTCCTCCCTACTAATGATTTTTCAGAACTTACAATCTACATCATCCAAAGCATTCTACTATGAGCCAGCCTCCAGGAATTTTGTACAGGTAGACTTTGAGTTGTAAGGGCAAGTGGGACCACAATTTCCATCATTAAGCAATAGAATCATAAAGCACAATGTCATGTCATTGCATTGCTTAACGATAGCAATCCCTGTAGTGCCCGTGGCCATTGTTAAGAGAAGATTGCGGGTTAACTGATCTCCGCCTCACAGCTTCTAACAACCAAAGTCAGCAGGGAAGACAGCAGAAATGTGCAAATCTCTGGTAGATTGCAAGCAGGCCAGCAGGCAGGTAAACGACTGTTGCTGAGTGGGAGAGAGTGCACAAGGGTATGCAAATGTCCTGGAAGGCACACAGGGTGGCTTAGGAGGTGAGTGCAACAAAATGTGGGGTGGCTGCTGCCGAGTGAAAGTCAGAGCAAGCTGCTGGGGAGGTATGGCACAAATGCAGCTAGGCATGGAAGGTGCGCAAGGGGGAATAACTGGTACAGACTAGGGATGGCTGCTGACAGGCGAAAGTGATCAAGTAGCTAGGGAGGCACGGCATGAGCTCAGCGAGACTCAAGAGATGGTTTCTAAGGTGTTGGGAGGATGTGTGAGCAAAGCAAGGTTCAGGGAGGATGCATGAAGGTCCAGGGATGGTTTACGGGTGGCCAGCAAAGCAGGTCATGAGGGCAGAGGGTGGGGCATGTTGTGGGGTGGGGCATGTTACATGGGTGGAGGCAGGCTAATCTGAGCAATTTACAGTACAATCATCCCTGCCAGCTTCCCTATTGACTTTGCTTGTGGGAAACTGTCAGGGAGGGTTGCAAATCGGGATCATGTGACCTTGGGATCCTGCAACCATCGTAAGTGTGAGTTGATTGCCAAGCGTCTAGGTCGCAGCCACATAACTATGGTGGTCCTGGGATGATAGGAACATTGAGAAAAGTCATGACCACCATCCTCAGTGTTGTGGTGACTTCGAAGAGCTTATCGAATGGTTGTTAACTGAGGACTACCTGTATCACAATCCTACAGTCCATTGCAATCCTCCAGCACAGGTTACTATAACAATAACTGTAAAGCACTCATAATAAACATTTATAAGGAAATGGTCTGCTATCAGGCAGCACCTTGATCTTGTAGCAGTGCTCATCTTAGTAACTCTTTGGTTGCAAGAATTACATATGGATGCATATGGACTGCATATTAATCATACACACACATCACCACTCCTGGGACAGAATACTTGTTTTCTTATCAACTGTGCCATCTGGAGGTGATCCAGTCGTTTTCTGGAAATCTGCCAGCATTAAACATGTACTCTTCTGGGAGATACACTTCTCCAAAACTATTGCACTATCCCAAAAAGAAATAGATTATTGTGTTCTATTGTATTGTGGGGAGGAAGTTCCAGTGTTCCCAGGAACATTCTGTCCACAGGCCAGTGAAGTTTTCCCTTCTCCACATGTCTATTTTAAGATGTGCAACAGAGTTTATGGCATTGTCTTGATAGCTAATATAGTTGCCCAAATTAATTACATTTTGTGTACATGTCAGGATGCAAAAAATGGTAGAGGACATTTTGTTTTGAGTATTAAATGAAGGTATTTTAATTTTTGAACATAACCTATTTAAAAATGCTTCTTTGTTCTTTTTTTATACTTCTCTTGTAGAATCGTTTGGAAGAAAGCAAGGCCTTATTTAAAACAGTAATTACCTACCCTTGGTTTCAGGATTCTTCAATCATCTTGTTCTTAAACAAAAAAGATATTTTAGAAGAGAAAATTATGTATTCTCATTTAATTAACTATTTTCCCCAGTTCCGAGGTAAATGATTATTCTAAATAGGGCTTATCTCTGTTATGCAGGGGTACAATTTCTTCTATTCACTTACACAGTTGGCACTATCTTGGCAAAACCTGTGAGCTATCATGTTTTCCTATGTTATTTTATTACTTGGAATACTTAGTCTGTATTATTGTAATTGAAGTTACACATCATCAGATTCTAATCCTAACGGATGGATACTGATGCGAGAATAAAAAGTTATCATCTGTTCAATCCAGCATGTTTGAAAACAATGGACTGGGTTACACTAATAAACATTGAGGGCAACAGGAGAAGAGAATGGCAGAAGGTAATTAGAGCTGGGATACCCACCCCCTAGGCCACGGCCCATTACTGTGCTGTGAACCATTCAGAACTGGGCCATGAAAGCAGCAGACAAGCATGCATGGAGTTGTTGGCCTCTCCAAGGAACCATCCCCTCCCCCTCCACCCCGGCCAGTTCGCAAATCCGGAAAGATTGGGGAACTCTGGGCTTGATAATTGATGGAACAAACATCAATTTTGGCAAAGTTCAGGACTTAGTGAAGGATGAGGAGAGCTTAGCGTGGTCCACAAGTCCCAAAGAGTCAGACATGATTTAGCTACTGAACAACGAATAAACATAAAAATATATTTGGAGATCTCAATCTGGGTTTCTCAAGTTATCAATTTTGATTTCGAACAGGACCCAAACAAGATGTCAAAGCTGCTGGAGACTTCATTCTGGAGTTATATAAGGATCAGAATTCAGACAAAGACATCTATGCCCACTTTACATGTGCCACAGACACCGAGAACATTCGATTTGTCTTTGCAGCTGTTAAAGACACCATCCTTACTCGGAATCTAAAGGAATTCAACCTGACATGAATAAAAGGGAACCAGCTACATACATTTGACTATAACGCAATTTTATTTATTACTTATATTCTGTGTTGATAGATTTTTTAAAAAAGATTGTTTGTGTCCTTGCTGAATATGGAAGGGCACTTTGAATAAATTTAGAACTTTTTTAAGGAATAGATTTTGAATAGTGTGCTTTTAAATTTTTGGAGATTTGTGAGCATTTTGGTTATAATCAGAGATCCTTTTGCCTTTCATAATTTATAATAGATGTGTATTTAAACCTAGTGAGGCTACAAGAATGAGTTTAAGACTAATTTTTTATTTAACAGAAAGAGGTGTGCTTAGATTTGAGTAATTACTTATTAAATCTGCTTTTAATGGTGCTTTTCTCCTTGTAGTGAAAAATCAGCCTTAACAGGTGGCAGCAGTTGGTTGCTCTTTTTTTAGGCTCAAAAAAACCAAAATCAAAGCCTAATTATTACTTGGGTGTGAATTATCTAATCTCTCAGGTTAGATTAAAAAAAAAAAAAAAGCCAGAACTGGTCTGATGAAGGGACTAATAGTCTTCACATGCTGTTCCTGTTGAAATTTGCATGAAGTTACCATGAGCTGAGCTTCATTGAAGAGTACTTATTTTACCTGCAGTTAAATGATGGATATTAAAGAGGCTGCTTGTATATCTTTTCACTTAATGACAGGCAACAACTGACAGGTGCTTTTATGGAAAACGTTGATGCTTTAATATCATTTGCATTAATATTAATAGGTTAACAAACCAAAGGCAGTTGTTTGAAGGACCCTCTCTTCCCAATTACATCTATCTGCCAGGAAGGGTGCATTATGGGTCCAATTGCTAAGAAGTTCCATCTGAAGGGAGCCTAAATATGAGTCTTTTCTGCTGCAGTTCCTGCCCTCTGGAGCCCAAGTGAGGTTGGCTCTCTTCCTATTCCAGTTTTCTGAAAACTCTGTAATAAAACATGGTTTTCGCAACAACTTTGAGGAACCCATAGGGAGCCTGTAAGATGGCCCCACTGTACTTAGAATATTGATATTCTTCCACAATCTTGGTCTCTATTTGTGCTTAATTTTTTAAATGATTGTTATATTTGTTTTTAATCATTTGTTGACTGTATGCTGCTCAGTGACATGGGTAGCTATATAAATTTGCTAAATAAACAGTGGCTTTCTATGATCGACTAATCCTTGTTTATAACTTGAATAATGCTTTGATTCTCCATTCGATCCCTTTTAAGAAAAATGTTTCACCTATTCAAAATCTTTTATAGCTCACTTACTCTACAGCAGCCTACAACTGGATCAATAAAAGCAATCTTCGTTTTCAAGCTTTTACAATCTTAGTCACTCAATACAGAGGGAATGAGGCAGGGAAGGGAGATAAACTATTTGGGCAGCAATCAGAGGCAATTCAAGTTAAAACAGGGTGAGCTGCTTCTATTGGTGTGGCCTCTAAAGTGCTACCGGAACATGGTGGTCGCTAGGTGACAACTGTAGACAGGAGACCATGTAATGTTGCAAGTTAGGTATACTGTCCTCAATTTTTTGTTTGTTTGGAGAAGGTAAAGTGGCAGAAAATCAGTGATCTGTGTGAATCCATGGTCCTTCTCAATGCAGAAATATGTTATTGTGCTGATTGAGGAAGAGAACGGTTGAAATTAAGAAAAGTTTGCTTTTGAGATGGTGGTAAGGTAGAGCTTTATTGTGAAATGGAATTTGATAAAAACCCTCTGAAATAATTGCTTGCATCTCCGTTAATTAAAAAAAAAGAGCAAAAAATGATTGGGCGGTATATTAAAATTATTGACCCATCAACTGTATAATGTAATTTAATTTCCACAATCACATTTTTCCCTATGAGGATTTTTGTTTCATCTAGAAAAGAAACCTTCCCAATACCTATAAATATATCTGACTATACAACGGCATGAAAGTTGTGCCATGATGGCAATTATAAAGAGCCAACAGTTCATACATTTTTAAATTAACTAAATTTAATTTAGTTACAACAGACGCCACAAAAGCTTATAAACAGGTTTCAAAGTTTAAATGTTGCCCCATAGTCATGTGACTGCATTTTTGGCACTTAGCAACTGGCTATATTTTTGGTAGTTTGCAGCATCCTGCAGTTGTGACCATGATTCATGACTGCTGGAAACCAGCATTTACTTGTAATTTCCAGCAAAAAACAATCCACAGCAAACAATGGATTTGCTTAATGACCCTGTTGTTTGCTTAAAGGTTGTAATAAAAAAGATTTTTTTAAAAAGGGTCCGGTTACCTACTTTACAACTGTCATAATTTACAACTGTAATTGCCAGGCTTTATTATGGTCATAATTCCATAACTACCTGTAAATGAATTTCTTTACCCAAACATAGATTTGGTCGTGAAACAAGTGTTCTTAGTTCTTTTCTCCCATCTATCCAAGCTGATTTTTTCTTCTCCTTTTATGGTCCTTTGGCAACATCCTTGAATTACTGAATGAAATGCAGCCTAAATACCTAACAAAACATTTTACATATGTGCCTATTTGATAACTTTTAAAATAAACCAAGCAGATGAGAAAATAAAAACTACATTCAAATAAGGTCAAATGAAACAGTGTAAAAGCTATATATGTATTTATTGTATATCTTTAAAGATGCTATATAGTTGGCCTTACTGTACAATTAATGCAGCAAATGAAAATGCTCAAGTGTGTGATGTGAAGTCAGAGACCCTAGATAGGTATCACAAACTTGAGCCACACAATATAAATTATACTCAGGCATTTCTGATAGTTTAATTTATAGGAGTTATATAAAGAAATAAAATATTGGAACAATGCAATGGGGTTAGGGTACTTGTCTCAAGCAGTTACATAAAGCATATCAGAATATATTATAAATACATAACACATAATGTCACACTGGGCATGCCATTTACTTTATTCAGCTTTTACAACAAAGCTACAGTTTGATTAGTTTAAGCACCACCAGCAAAGACTAGTTTTCCTCTACCACAATTCTTCAAACAATCTGGAAAGAATATTCTGGCAGCAGACACTTATTGTATGCATCAAACTATTCAAATCTGTATTAGACAATATATTTTATCTGCATTTGCATTCCATTTCTCTTTTATGAAGTAGCCTCTGTCATAAAGGGGGGGATAGGCAGTGTTCATTTGCATAGTCTTAAAATTAACATTGTGCAATAATTTTCCCCACCCTGATATTGTATGTTTGTGTATTTATGCATTTTGATGAAAGTTTTAACATTACTTTATTAAATATTCTGTAATGAGCCATGGATTCCCTGTACATCCCCACCCCAAATCATAGGAACATTCTTAGATAAAATCAAGGGTGCGCTACTACTTTGGATCCAAAGGTAGTTCAGAGTGGGTACAAAAACATGTGTGCATTTTCCTGGAGTTCTTCAGTAAGTCCAAAAGAAGACAGTTTCTTTAAGGAGATGCCAACAGGACATGTTCACTCTGAAACATGTTGTGACTTCATATCCAAAATGTAACTCATTCTTAAGTGAAAAACTGATTCAAAGCTAATACAGTACTTCGGAGTATGCACAAAAACACATGCATTTTCCTGAAGTTCTTCTGCAAGTCCAGAAAAAGTTTTTTAACGGAGGGCTGACCTATGGGATATAAGCCCCATTCATCTGAAACATGCTTTTGACTTCAAACCCAAAGTATAGCTCATGCCTAAATGAACTAGTACTTTAAATTGCCATTCAACAAAATTTTTTATTTTGTTTGATAGGTATTTGCTTAATTGTGTGATACCAGAACATTTTGTTAATTTTTGTATTATATAAAAATGTGATTATTAAAAATGGTGTTACCGTACCATAAGCTTATCTGTATAAAAAATTAAATCACTCATTATATACATATATATATATATATATATATCTATTAGTAAACAAAAAGCTCCAACAAAGCAAGGTCAGCAAGGTAATATCAGAATATCGGAACACCGCTAGTTAAATCAGTCCTGAATTAAACTGAATTTCAGTGAATATTAATGAATGTGATATATCATTACAATATTACCTTTAAATAAACACTGAACAAAAGGAGTTTATGAGCAGAGAAGAACCTGATTACTACATCATAAGGCTGCTAAGATGTTTGGTCTTGTTGATTACGTGGCAGATCAAAAAATAAAACCAATTTAGTTTAGATTTAAGCAATTATAATTTATAAATACAAAATCAAATAAGCCACAATTCAATAGCAGCTTTCAGCACTAGAATTGCTTGCACCTATTTATAAAACTGACCTTTTTCACTCAATGGTGTATAAGATTCAAAAACAACTGATTTAAATACACAAAATTACTGTGTCAATATCTTTGTATGTAAATAGTGTCACATGCTTTGAAGTACAAAACAACTATAATGTTTTCATTTTCTTCAACTGGTCATAGTTTTGGTTGACTCTCCTTTACTTTTTCTTCCAGCTTAGAGAGGATCCACTTGAAATTAAAAAAGCAAAAGTGATTTAATTAATAAAAATGGGGGGAAATGTACAAACTAACAAAGCATAGAAGCACTGAACAATTCATATGATGTCATGAATCTCATAGTTGACATTACTGTGAATCACCTGGTTAAGCCACACTTGGATGAAAACAGCTTCTCTGAGAAATGTCGAGCACATGCCTTGCTACTTCTACTAGGAAAAATTTTATATTAGGATTATGCAATCTGGGCACTTCAGACCTATCTACAACTCCCAGCATCACTAAGAAGCACTGTAAAAGAACAATGGGAATTGCAATTCACCAACATCTGAAATACTATCCACATATTGTACATTACATTCAGTTAATTCCTTCAAAACAGATATTAATATAATATGTAGTATTAGCATTTCATATTCACCTTTGCATCTTCTGGTGTTCTAAAATTAATTATTTTTCCAAATTCTTTGGCATGAAATACAGACTTCACTCGTTCCTGAAATAAACAAGCAAACAAATACAGTTTGCACTAAAAGCAAATTTCCAAATACCGAGGCAGCACTATTTTTTTCTATTCCAGGAAAGGATTCACAAGTTATATAATGAAATTAATATTTATTTAAAATGTCTGTTAAATCTTGCAGATCTTCTCCCCCAACCCACAAAACAATCTGTTGACGGCTCCCAAATTTAATCTTTTTTCCTGAACGTTTATAGAGTGCTCAGTTGAGGGGGGATGAGTAGCATCGAACTGCTGCAATTAGAGCAAGAGACCTTATCAGAAACCTTCTTAACCTGATATCTTCAAATGCATTGGATTTCAGATGATTTAGCACAGCTGGAGACCACTAGAGTGGAAAAAGTTGCTATGAGGGAAGATGAAATCTCTAAGACAGCAGACATTAGACTGTTCTGCAACAGGGTGTGACCCTTGTATATATAGTAGAATAGACATTTTTGCCAATCACTATGATTTAAATAAATAAGCTAAAGGTTTCTTATAAAGTTTAGTAAAACAATATATTACAATTTTAATATTGTACAAGATGAATTTCAAGTATAGCTATATAGATAAAATCTTTTTGAAAGTACTGATTGAGAAAGGACCCAAATACAGTTGCAAAAGTACTTTGTAAAAAGGACAAAAGAGGAGGGGAGTACTAAATATGTGAAAGAGAATCCTATCATTTTTTCATTGTTCTGGCATGTTAAACTCTTGCAAATTCATTTTGCAAGAGTTTAACTCAGAAGTCCTGTTTGGCATGGGAAAGTTAATTTATGTTATGACCTAAATGAAAAAAGGTTAATCACTAAAGCATCTTTTTTGTATGTAACATACAAGTAATGTCTGACTGTCTCTGTCTCTGAAAGGAGCCTGATTTTCGGAGTGGCAACAATTCATTCATAGGATGGCACCATATTGCAGAGTTGAGAGATGGAACAAGCTACTTTCCTTCCCCAATGTGAGCTTCAGAGCTTTACAAAAGGTAAGGGAGTGATTGTGTGGGAGGACAGTGTAGAACCCTCTGGAATGAGAAACTGGCCCAAGTCCTACAGGGATGGGGGAGAATATAGTTGGGGGGAGGTCTTGGCAGTTTCCTGTGGTCAGTTGTAAGGGAGAATCCACCCAAATTTTATGCACATGATCATGGGGGTGCAATGGCCTTAGGTTTGAAACTGAATTGTAAGTAGCTCTTGGGGGGAATCCATCATAACTTCCAGTCATAAGTTGAGGACAATCTGTATGCATGGAAATAAGAGTAACAGAAAACAGATAATTCCAGGGAAATAGAATGACTTTTGCTTTTGACCGGACCAGAATATTAGACATAGATCTAGAGGAAAGAAACGGTGAAAAGACTCTTCCAGCAAGTAATTTTTCTATGGTACTGAGCAAGGAGGGAAGGCAACAATAGTAATTTGGGAGATGATGAATGTTTGCAAAGAAAGAGTGAATTGTAATCAATAGAACAAACAAATGAAACTCAAGCTCCATGAAAAAATATAAACATTTAAAATTATAACGTGTAGTTTATTGGCTAATACTAGTTAAGTATTATTCATAGAAAAATTTCTTCCTTATATAATAATCTCATATTTATATTATAAAAATAATTATTTGAACGTTAATCAAGTAATTTGTTTTGTTCCATCTCTACCATCTATAACTTTACCTTTGCTTCAATGCGTAACCTTCTTCCATCAACAATGAATGGTTTCTTGGTAAATTCATCGTATGTGTACTGCCATTCACATGTTAACTGTCCAAACGTACCTCTTGTCACAAACAATATGCCACTGTATACGAACATAGGACAAATAATTAAAACAAATACAATCATAAAATTATTTTTTTTTGGAGAAAAATGTTTAAGCCTTCAATGTCATATAACATCCAGTTTAAAATTCTCTCAATTTCAGACTTTTTTTTTAATCTTAGCATTTTCCCGCAAGTATAGGGTCCACTTTTATTTGGCTCAACCAAAAAAATGATAAAAAATGAAGCCTGGTAGCAATTAAAATTGCTATACATACTTCATCTTTAACTTTCAGTTCTATCCACTGTGTTTAATTCCAAATTCACTTTCATGTTTAGAAAATAATTTTGTCCATCACAAAATTATTTTTACTCTAATTTAAAGTAAATTGAGCACTAATTACATACAGATGTTCATAGCAACTGTAATTTTAATAGCTGGAAATCTGTTATTCCTTCCATCACTTCTCTCCCCTATCTTCTCCCATCTTTGGCATAGAAGCCCTGAAGACAAGAACTATCTTTCTACTCACATTTCTAAGTTGTTCTGGGAACCATTTTGATTAAACATAAATGCTTTTGGTTTAGAATAAGAAAGTAATACTGGAGGAATCTTACCTTTTTGTAACCATTAATAAATCTGTATTATTAACCATTGCATGTGTAAAGTATCGTAGTTTTGCAAATCTTCCATTTTCAATATTCTAAAAGAAAAAAAAAGTTGTAGAGTTCCCTAGAATATAGCATCTTAATTTTGAGGACAAGATTTATATTGCATCAGATAATATTAAAACTTTATACAAATATGGATGAACTTCATACTTTTAGTACTTTGAATATCTATTATGAGCAAGCAGCTCTCTTTGTTAACTTTATCCTGCCTCTCCCTACCTCCTGTCCCTCAAATCACATGCCACATAATTATTAGTTCTTCTGAACTATCCTATGCAAAATGGCATTGTTTCAAAAATAATGAATGGACAACATTTTGAGACTATTGGAAGACTTAAAAGCTGTATTTTTCAGGTTATATGAATTTTAAACCATAAAGGTATCTTGAATTAACCCAGCATTATTCAAAATGAAAAAAACAGATTCCATTTTTCTTTTGGGTAGGCTCTCATACCAAAGGAAACAAAAGGAAACTAAATGTAAGGATCCTATGCTTTCATACCTTTGTTTCCAAAAGTACATGTTTAAACTCACTAAACAGTGAGTTGTATGTAGGCTGAATAACTTCTTAAGTTATTAAGGTAATTTGCTCATTATATTCAGGAATAATAACAACAACAACAAACACCCTCTGTGTTGAGTATAATGCTGTCTCCCATTAGTTCTACATACAAAATTATTTGTATCAATGAATCATTATCCATCCCTCAAGTCACACAGTATCCTGAGCTTAAAGATATATACATTGTATAAAAATTTAATTACAGCAATGTATTCACAGCAGTTGAATCATACAAAAAATGGTAATGAATAGTGAAAGGCATATGGCATGGTGAAAACATCAACATAAGGGCTGCATGCACAAGCCTAGCAAAAGAATTCAGGAAGCAGCAACGAAAAGAGCTGATTTAATGTTACTGCTCGTGAGCTTCCAAATAGATCTTGTAGGTTTATCTTGAGATCTAGATAGATTTGTAGTATAGTCAGAATGCCTGCCCCAAACCATTTAGGAATTTAAAGCACTAAGACATAGTTCTGAAAAGTCCCTGCAATAGTAAACCTAATACAAAGTAGGTAATATCCTGGCCCTAAGATAAAACAAGGAGTTGTATTCTTCATAAGTCAAAGCTTCTGAATCATCAAAAGATCTGTATGTATGAATACAATAATCTTATCTAAACATAGCCAGATCATCTATGACTTTAGGAAACATCCTTTCTCTGGATATGATTAAAGCTGTGCCATCAATCTGATCAGATCAAAGCGCTTGCTATCTACACAATTTGATTAACTAAAGTTATAAATATAAAAATATCCCCAAATATGAATGAGATATTTGGGGTAGGGAAGAGGAGTATATATCTGGAATCAGTGATACATCTATCTAGATCTGATTTTTCCCAACCTTTCACTAGAACTATTTCAATGTTCCACATATTGCATTTATATAATACACTTAATGAATTGCTTCAAATCCTAACATATCTTCTTAAACGTTATTACTCCTATATTTTTTTTACATGGGCTAAACAACAGTGGAGGACTATTGTTGTGGTCCACCGACAGCCTGCGGAGATAGCAGAATCGGACAGTGGGGAAGAACATGGGCCAGTCCATGGACTTTGTGTGGACTTTGTATGTTTGACTTTTTACAGTTAATTTGGCACTTTAATTATTGGCAGCAATTCAAAGGAGATAAAGGTGGGTGCTTATCTCAAGAAACTGTTTAGGACTCATTACAGACTAGGAATGAACATAATTCCCAGCATTGAAATAAAACAGGAGTTGTTTGGACTAGGTGTGTGCTTAATTATGATCTCAGGAAGCCTTGGTCAGAACAACTATAATGACCATCTTCCATCTCACATCCAATATTTTTTAAAGTGCAATCATCTCCAATTACATATTATTTTTTTAAAATGTACTTCTAAAAATATACACATAGCAGGATGATAGGTTTCAATTAAAATCATTTAATATGATTTTAATATATTAAGAAAAATGTCCAGGTAAAATAATTGGATGTATCAATATAATTATTACAAGTTGAACTCAACTCAAGATTTCCCTCAAAATTCACATTACAATTTTTTTGGAAATGTATATGCTGCTTTCCTCAAAGATGTGTATTTTTACTGCCAGAAAAACAGAGAGACAGACTCTTGTAAGATTTTCTGCATGACGGACTAAAATCATTAGAACTGCTTTTGATACTTTTTGATATAGCTTCATCTTTGTTCTGCAAATTTTGCAGCTAACCTTTTTTTAGGTATATGCTCTCTTTTAGATTTTCAAACTGTGTTAAATGAACTGGAACTATATACTTAATATGGCAAATAGCTGCTGTACCATCAAACAATTGACAGGAGCTCTACAAAGACACTAAACATAGCAGAGCCCTTACCTGAGGAGCCTTGGTTATTATTTTTTATAAATAAAGATCTGTTTTAGCGAACCCACTCACTCACCTTTTCCCTGTTTGGCATTGAATGTATTGTAATTTATTGATTTATCTACAAATACACATATGCATCTAATGTAACATTAATAAGTTCAGAAATTATCTACCAGTCTGATATTACATATATTCAATGTCCCCTTTGAAAATGAAAATCCAACTGAAAAATTCCACTGTAGTGCTGGTTGCCTGTAAAATAAAAGAAACACTTGTCCTATAAAATAAAATAAATGTCCTGTTTTATGGGATAACATATTTTCCCTGAATGAAACCATTTATCAATAAACAGTTATATTAGCTATAAAAGGGATCCTGTAAAGTTACCTGCTATGGCAGATCTCCAAATACTGTACACGCAGGCATCTGAAGTTAGCTGTTAGGACAATCAGATCACCAGACGGTTTGCAACTTTGGGTTTGCAACTTTGGGTTTGCTCCTTAATATGCATATACGGTAACTATAGATTTTCTTACAATTGCAGTATATCCTTAAAAGTCAGGGAACTGTCTTTTTCTTATCATATTTTACTGTTAAATTTCTATCTTGCATCAGAGCAGCTTTTTCTAAATTCTGAATCTTTTGAAACTCTATATGAATAGATAATAACATCAAGACTAAAAGGAAATATTATCACTGTGGCCCATCTGCGTGACCTCTCTCTTTGGATTGAATTGTTACACCAATTGGAAGAACTAAAAAGAAAAGTGGAAATCAGTACTTCTTTCTCTTAGTTTTGGCAAAGCTACTATGATCAAATCAGGATTGTACAAATAGTACAGTAAAAATGTATAGTCTGGAAGCTCCCTCAGCTATATCCTTAGACACTATCAAAAATAGACCACGGCCCGGTCTAAAGCATAACAATGTTGTGCAATCCCTAAGGGTAAGGGGAAATGTTATGAATATTATAAATTTTGTGCTTTAGAGAATCCCATTCTCTGCATGGTTCCATCTCTACTGCTTTTAAAAATATTAAGACCTCAGAGATATATAAACACATCCACTTTGTTTTAAAGGAAAATGACCATCCAATATGCAAAATAGTTAATTTTTGGATTTCAAAGATTCCAAGACATAGTTCAACTTCAAAGACACCAAAGGTAGCAGATCCCTTAGCTGTGGAGTCTTGGTGTTCTCTGAGTGTTGTTGTTTGCTTAGAGACATTCTGACTAGGTAACATCAGTGCTCGTGAGTGTGGGCTTGCTCCCTGTTTATATATAGTAGCTTGCCCTGCCGGTGTTGATATGTGTATAGTTTTCTCCTTAGCAGTTCCTTGATTAGAGAATTGTTTTCTTAAGAATTGGTCTTCTTAAGTAAACCAAAAGACCCAGTAGTGCAAGAAGAAAACTCAGGGTTCATCTACATAACACAGTATTAAGACTACAACAGCGACTATATACTGTAGGACAGGCAGGCAGAAGAGTGCTGAAAACTCCTTAAACTCACAACACAGACAGACTCAACCATAGTTGCAATTGGAAAACTGATCATTCAAGAACAAGCTAAATCTAAACACACTAGAAATTCCTGGAAGCTTGACATTCCGAAAAATCAGCCACCAATAGACACATAGAGATAAGCCACATTTACATACCAGTCAAAGAGAATAAAACAGTAAGAAGGGAACAAAAGGACAAAACCACATCCTTTGCAGCAGCAAATACCAAGAAAAGCAGGGATTAACACCAGACAAGAAGCAAGCAAGCAAACAGAAAACAATACTCTATTCAACTAACTACCAAAAGGAATAACGCCCCCCACAAAAAAAAATCACTGGCAGGGAAAGCTACTATAGGTAATTGTCAGGTTATGACATGTCACTTAGCTACCTTAAGGCCTGTACGAGATCCAGGGCAAAAGGCTTTGCAAAAGGAGAGGACTTCCCTCTGCAAAGCCTTTTGCCGCAGATCTGGTACAGGATTGTTCACAGAGAACAGAGACCTAAAATACTGTAGTGCGAGATCACGCAAGATAAGTTACGCGAGATCTTGTGTTACTGATCTTGCATGTTTTTGAAAGCTTTTTGGGATGATCTGGAATGGTGCAAAAAGTGCTTGACTGGGGACTGGAATGGCGTAAAAAGCATTTGCAAGCTGATAGGAGGCTTGAAACAATGTTATTTCACTACCCGAAAATCTTGGCAGCTTGCAAATGCTTTTTGCACTGAGACTAAAAGGAAACCGCGGCAGAGAGGATGGATAAGAGCCAGCTCACTAGATCTTCACAAGGTAAGTGGCCTGGCATGACAGGATGGGGGAAGGGAGCAATTGTGGGGACTCCAGGGGAGGGAGTATGAGTATCTTGGTCAGCAGAGGCCTTGGGTGGTCTAAAGCAGGTGGCCTGCTCCATCGCTACCCATCCATGGTCTTCCTCACGTGTACTTAACAACCTGTGCAGTTGATGAGTGTGGGCAAAAACAATGACTGATCCAGTTTGTTTGACATAAATCACTCCAACAAATCTTTGGGTTACAAATGTAATTGGTAGGCTCCATTACATTCATAACTCGAGGACTACCAGTATATAAACAGAAAAACGCAAAACACACAGACTAGCAATGATACTGTTATCTAATCAGATAATGAAATGTTTGCAAGGAAACAATCAAGCTCAGAGAGTGCCAAAGACTCCATAGTTCAACCCTGATATATGTTATCCATATATTGTTTTTATTGGAATGAGTACAAGTAAAATTCTCCATTATATTGTTCCAACTTCTTATTTTCATCCTGTTCATGGCAAGAAAGTTTTAAACACTACATTGCATTGTATTAATCCCACAATACTGTAAAACTCCAACCATTAATGGATATGAATGGTAAACTGCCCAGAATCATTGATTGAGATGGGCCGCTATAGAAATTGAATGAATGAATAATTCAGTTAAAATTTGTGACCCAGTCATTTTCGAAGTTACCTAATATGTATAATCAGAAACCAAATCTAATTGACCTAAAGGTTTGAGGAATAATAAATATGTTGTGCTCTTTTTGGATTTCTACTTTTCTAATTCATAGAATCAGAATTCCTCCCCCCCAAACAATTTCTACTCATATATCTGATCTTAAGAAAATATTTATTTATTATCTCATTCAGAAGGATAAATGACTCTTGGATAATGAAGCCATAGAATAAGAGAAGGCACCCTACTTTTATTTATGAAGCTTATGAATTCATCAAAAATCATATTTTATTTGTCCATATATCTAAAGTGATTATATGGTTTGACTTAGACTTGTCGTTGTCACAAAATAGAGATAAAGCACTGCTACATAAAGTTGCCACTTCTTTTCTTAGTGCTAAGTTTCTGAAAAAAATAAAATTTATATGGACTAACAAAAGATTCAGGTTAGGTTTGAGAAAAAAAATGCACTTCTTTTCTTTTCTTTCTTTCTTTCTTTCTTTCTTTCTTTCTTTCTTTCTTTCTTTCTTTCTTTCTTTCTTTCTTTCTTTCTTTCTTTCTTTCTTTCTTTCTTTCTTTTTCTTTCTTTCTTTTTAAAAAAACTCTATAAGTAGTAGGTCCATAGATCTGTTTTTGTTTATCAATAAACCCAATATTTCAACCGAAAAATATAGGCCATTTGGCTTGCGAAACTGAAAAATTATTCCAGATCAGTAAGTATATTACAAATACGATTGTTGGTAATATTTTGGCTGTATTTTTGAAGATCCTATCTCAGAAATAATCCATTGCAAATCCAAGTTCGTTTCCTGTTTTCTGATTAAAAAATAAGCTCATGGTTATGTCTTTTAAAGCTATAATTTTCTAAGAAAATTGCATTTTAATAGCATTGTAATTGTAATGTAAATGAGGACCCAGAGTGTTGGGAGCAACATGTTGAAATTGTAAATTGCCCAGAGAGTGCTGTAAAGCACTAAGGGGCAGTATACAAGTCTAAGTGCTATGCTATTGTAATTACTAATATATATATATACATATGAAAGAAACTGTCTATTAAACCACTGAATTTAAACCTATTATATAATTCCAAGATGGCCCTTGGATCATCACTATCAGATGAAACAGAAATAGCCATATATATACTTCTACATATACTTTTTAAAGAAAACAACAGTAAGGAAGAAAACCACCAATTTAGGTCTTTTATACTTTAGCTACCAAGATCAAGTTTAGAATGGAGTGGATTTCTTACTCGAGATCAGGAGGGTCAAATTCAAGGCCCATGGGCCTGGAAATATCAAGGGACTGGCCTGCGGTGCCTCTGGCAGCTAAAACAGGCCACATGCAGCCCCCTGCGCCTCATTTTTACCCTCCATGGCCTCCTGCAGCACTCTGCTGACTGAAACTGGGGTGAAAAATGGGCCCAAAATTGGGCCGAAAAATGAGCCACGCGGACTGTTTTTGGCTGACAGAGTGTTGCAGGAGGCCATGGAGGGTGAAAATGAGGTGCAGGGGGGCTGTGTGTGGGCCTCCTGCATTCCGTTTTGGCCAGCATGGTGCTGCAGGAGGCATCTTTCCAACCCCCTGCTGCCACCCTCCCTTGCCGCCGGCTCACAGAAGAGAGAGAACCAATGATAATCTGGCCCTCAAAGAAATCCAGTTTTACACCCCTGCTCTAGATTCATTTAGAAACAGATCACAGAATAGATCCTATGTAGAATTATTAAAATAATCTTTGAATATTCTTAATTTTCTCCTGTAGGCAAGAGGCAAATCTGCAAATGGAAAATTGACACATTGGTAATATAGTTTTTACTGATTGGCCATCCAAATATTTCAAATTTGTATTATTTCTGCATATACTTACATTCAGGCCATTATTGAGTTCATTTTAATCAGAGAAATAAAAGACTTCTATTCGCTCTACTTTTAATAAGATAAATTTAAAATAAATGAAAATATAAAAACAAAAATATGGTAAACTAAATCTCTAAGGATGACAGCGTGTAAGACATAAAGGTATCTTTATAAATAAATCAATTTTGATAGATTAAACTATTCCATTAAAAATTTAGAAGGGAGAAAAGGCTAAGTAAAATGGTGTGAAAATTTGAACAGAAGAAATCAATCTTTTCTTATATAGACTTATTTATTGTTATTACAGAATAAAGACAATATAACTAAAAAGAATATAAGACAATATTAACATCCACAATGTATGTGAGAACACAAGACACTGTATTCATATATAAAAGAAATTTTTCTAAAAAACGCACAAATGATTTAAAGCATCAAATTAAAATAAAGGAATAGAAAATACAGTACATTAAGAAGGACTATATAATCTTCTGACATTATTTTCAATTAAGTAATTATCACAAGATTATGGCCAATGTCAAACAATATTTCAATATGACAACTGAAATATAGACAAGTTAAATAACAAATTCTTTTAATTTATGTTGCTGATTAGAATATATTTTAAAATTTACATGTAAAACACAATTTTATAACAATTATTATATTATTTACTCTGGCAGTCTCATAAAAGAAATGTAACATTCAGCTGTTGCAATTCAATAAGTAAGGCATACATTATTATCCTAACTGTTATCATCAACATCATTAAACATCATCATCATCATCGCTACCACTAATATGGCACAAAGTCCATTTCCTGTAGGCCTGTCTTTTCTGTAAGCATGAGTAAGAGAAGAAAGAAGCAGAAGAGTTAGTTGATGCTAGTCAATTTGGGTTGAAACTTTAAATGCAAGAGAATGAAAGAATAAAATTAAAGATGAGATGTAGCTTTTGAATTATAGCATGCAGAAGAAAAACACTAATCAATGGAGTATGTTAATCCTATATTTCAACCAACTATTTAAAGATGTCCTAAGATTTTTTTGAATTTAAAAAGCACAAGCTAAATTGGCTCATGGCTATGTAAGGTAAAATAATTTACAATTTGTATATCAGTGAACTTATAAATTTTATAACTAAAGCATAAAACAGAAAACCTTGAAAAAAGATAACTTGTGATCCAAACAGCTTTGGTCTTGTTTTCAATATTTCCTTCTTTCCTTGGAATGTAATGTAATTCCCTGGAGGCATACCAGATTTATGGATCATGGTACCAACTACTCAGAGCTAAAATTAAAATTTGTAAATCAATTGGAACATACTATAATTGCAATTCATGAATACTTTCTAACTGACTGACTGTATACTAATATTTCTAGCCTAATTTGTACAGATTTAGACAGCAGGATGTGAAATGAATGATTATGTTATCTTGCTGAACTAGATACGAGGAAAAGTAGAGTAATTGCTTGGCAGACAGTCAAGGTGTTTTTATTTTTATTGTCACTGATATGAGGCTAGAACTTCAAAGCTTCAGCTTAGTTCAAATTTCTACAATTTTTGGAAGAATCTACTCAATCTAGTTATTAGACTATTTAAAAGTTATACTTACTGTTCTAACTTATACAAAATTTAAGAAGTAAACAGTTACTATACTCATGTTATTGACATATTTCTTTCCTCACTCTGAAGACAACTTCAATAGGAAAAACAAATTAAATTTCCATAAAATACTGAAAATAACTGACAAGATTCATTTAATATGTTATAGTATATATTCCTCATTTTTTCCTGAATGTTATAAGCAATAATTACTATTCCAAAGTACAAAAGGTACTATTACTACCTTTTGTAACATTAATTACAAATCTTAAAATAAAAAAAGTGTAACAAGAACATTTGGTTAAATGCATTAAGTTTATTTTAAAAATTATCTATCACTGTTTCTTGTTTTTCAAAAAGCCACTATTTTAAACTTAAAGCTTTTGGGGAGGGGATTCTAATAAAAGTTTTTCATTTTAACCATCACCAGAAAACATTTTATTTATAGTCCTGCATATATACATTCTTTACAATCATTTGTCCTAGGCACGGTGTAATGTCTTTTAGATAAATTATTGCTATTTTGGTTATTGTTGTATTTTTTATTTATCACCAATAGAAATGGAATATATAAAATCATTTCATTAAAAACAGATTTCTAAATCAGTTCTTTTGAAAACAGAAAATATAAGAAAAATAAATTTATATAGCAAAATTTAGCATTTGAAAAATTCCTCTAAGTTACTAAAAATGTAAAACTCTCTAGATTAAAAATTCTATTTAAAAATATGTAAAATAAAAAAAATAAGTCATAATAAAACTTTAATTTTGTTCAAAATAAGATTTTAGATGTTCAGCTACATATTGAAATTATATTTATTAACCATTTCAACTCAATTTCTAAATGTGCAGATATATTTTCTTATATTAGATTTAATATATTAACTTAAAAATAAATATTCTATATAGATTGAATTAAAATAGTAAAGATTACAGTTCATTTCGTAAAAAAAAGAATATGTCTCAATGTTCCAAACAAATGGCTCCATGCATGTGGAAAGGGAGCTAGCAGGAAGGAAAATATCCAGGCCAGGAAGAAAATTATGTATAAGGGGGTTTAATAGTCTGACTTTGCAAAAGATCAGATGTATTTTCACACAATAAATCTGTGTTGGCTATTATTTTTGAAAAAAATGAATATAGATTTTAAATCCTTGTATCTAAAGAGCCACGTCCTTCCAAGGTGGGTAAAATGAGGAGCCAAATTGTTGGCAACAATATGCTGACTCTGTAAAACACTTAGAAAGGACTTTAAAAGCACTGTAAAGCGGTATGTAAATCTAAGTGCCAGTGCTAAAGGAAATCTTTTCACTACTGGAACCAAGTGGCACATTATCATATTCTTATAATTATCATTCAAAATGTGATTCAAATTTATGGTAAGTTAAAATAATGTGCATTGTTAATCACTCTACTTCTATAAAGATAAAAATATATTCAAATAAATAATGTATAATCTGTTATTATATTAAATATGTTATATTTTTGGTTGTTTACTCTCTTCACCTGTAACATTTGACTTCCAGCACCATCTCTTAATCTGTACGGTCTAATGACTCCATCGTCCCCAAAGAAGCGTGGAGGACGCAGGCTTATGACATCTTCAGAAGCATTTGTAGCTCTGAAATTACAAGTTTAATGGTTATGCACTTAGAGATAATATTGGCATACCTATTTAACTCAAGCTGTAAGTAAGATTACATAAAGACTCCCCCCCCATATATTTCTCTGAACAGTACTATTTAATAAATATGTTATAATTGTATACTGATATGCAGATGCAGCAACTTTAACAAAACAGCTACTGTGTCCAGTAAATTTCATGATATAAATTTCATGGTGGGTTGCTTTAAAAATGAAAAATTTTAAGCCACAGGTTTGCTCTTTGTTTTGTCTTTGGATGGCCAATGCAGCACTCCCGTGTAATAAAAATTTTTACAACCATGGGGGCACTGCAGTTCTGTCACACCTGCATATCTCTCCCATCTTTAGGACATCCAGCACAGCGACACTTGGTCCAACCTCACTTTCAACCCTAACATTGCCACTGCCATTGAGAAATATCACCATGCAGATATGAACCTTGGGGAATGTGGCGATTGCTTCATTGCTCAGGGCTCTACAAGATCTACTGCATATTGCTTACATTCAGGCATTTTTCTCCTGCTGTTGAGAGGCCCATATAGCTCATACAAGACAGCTGCTTGTTGAACCAGACTTTCTTTTCTGAAGCCGCCAATCTTGCAGGTCTTCAGTCGGCTTCTATAGGCCTGTGAAATTGGAGCCAGTTCTTCCAGACCTCCAGAAGGCTTCCAAAGGCCTGAAATATTGGTAGCTTTGGGAAAGAAAGTCTGGTGCAACTGGACAGGCAACAAGGGCATCTCAACGTGATAACCTTTGTGTCATTGTTTCAAAGGAATTTCCTTACCAGACCCCTTGATGCCTTCAACAATGACAGAATTTCTAATTGTATTTCCTTCAATGGAAAAGTTGAGATACATTTAGATATGCATTTACTTTGAAAAATGTTTTATGATATTTTGTATTGTATCATGAACTACTTAATAATAATTTTAAGTCATAAAATGTTTCATAAAAATTGCCAAATGTCAATTCCATGGGAGTCATGGATTCTAGATTTTGGAAACATTCTGTAGTTTAGCCGATTTGAGGCATCTTTGTTCAAAAAGATAGTTCTTGACTTATGACTAAAATTGGGACAGGAATTTTTTATCATAAATTATTACTGTTTCAAGTCAAATTGAACCAACTTTTACAACAATTCTACAGCAGTCATAAAGAAAAATCCATCTTCCCCAATGGGAGCTGTTTGCCAAAAATGGGGGAGGGGGGAGAAAGAGAAACAAATTGCAAGCATGTGACTGCAACATGCTGCAAATGGTCATAAAATGGAACACTATTTTACACATTGCCCAAATTGCAATCAAGTCATGGTGGGTGTTGTATGATGATTTTAAGTGTAAGTACAGATCATAAGTCACTTTTCCCAAGGTGCTGTAACTTTGAACCATCCTTAAATGAACTGTCGTAAGTTGAGGATTACCTCTTGTTTCACTATAATGCACTGCTTTGCCCAGGTAAAAATTACGAAAACAAGACTTTTAGGAGTGTATAGATGAGAATTATTTGCATTTCAGATACTGAAAATATTTGAAGATGACAAATTTATAGAGAAACAATTAGATATTATTTTAGTCTTGCCTTTTAATTCCTTGAAAAGTGCTGCTAGCCATATCTATTATTCCTCCAGTAGGTCTTGCCACTGCTCCTACTAATCCTTTTCCAACTCCTTTGAAGAAACCTGCTGCTCCTTCCTTTTGGGCTCCTTGAAGAAAAAGCAACACCATTTAATGGAAGCATTAAATAAAAATCCATATACAAATTTATCAAAAGTTATATTCAAAGTTATTGTACTAATTTTTTATTGAAAAAAAAATCAAGGGACATTAAAAAATTTTTCCTTCCCACATGGCTTTCAAAAGCCAAATCAGATTGAGAGCAAAACATTTGAGTTTCTGACTACAGCCTTCTAAAAGAAGAAATAGGAGAAATAGCTACACAGTAGCAACAGAAGACATAATAAACATGATAAAATGTGAATAGTTTTTCCTATTAATGAAGACAACCATTAGATGAAAAAATAATTCCCTTGCAGGCTGCCCATATCCAGTCAACAGCAAAGTTGTTACAAATGAATCCTGATTATAAAATTGATAATTTGCAGTATTTTCTTTCATAGGAGAGAAATTTCATATGTTATTAACTTCTATAATATGAAACACTGAATGATTTTTTCATTTTATGAATAGTAACTTACCTCTTATTGGCTTAGTTACTATTCCTGTTATACCACTGACAAAACCCTGTGAACAGAGATAAATATTTCATTTTCCATCTGAAATGGAATGCATATTTTAAATATTTTCTATGTTAAAATTTATAAATAAATTTTATAAATACAAGGCAAAGTATTGAATCATAAACAGTAGTTAATTTATATTTCGTGTATCTATATAAGTTGTCAATCTAAATCACAATCCACTTTACCATTAAAAAATTTAAATAAAAGGAGACAGTAAGATATGAATGAATGCCCCAGCTCTTAGTTTGGTTTAGTTTACTTTATTGTCATTGCACCTCGTACAATGAAATCAAGCACCATCTTCAGTGCATATCATGATCATGAAAATTAACACAAACATACCCCCTTCACACTCCACACACTGAACAGAAAACCCCCAACACCTCACCAACATTGCACTATATAATAGAATTTATTAATCTTACAATATACTACTCTTGAAGCCATTCCAAATATTCAAATATATATTTCTTACAGATACTAAGCCTTTTCCTCCACGTGTAAAGCCCTCCCTCAGGCCAGCAGGTTGCTTATTCATTGCTTCTCGTCGTTTCTGCTGATAATCTTCATCAAAAGTTATTGCTGCTACTCCTTTAGCCATAGCACCAGTTATTCTTGAAGCAGCTCCAGCTAGTCCACCTATTACGGTATTACAAAAGATAATTTTTGTTAAAATTAGAAAATTTAAATATAGTAAAAGCATAATATATATTGTGAATATATGGCATTTCTGATTCCATGTTAAAAATAATACTTACCAACAGCGCCACCGACTAAAGCTTTCAACCCTAGTGCCATTCCTTCTACAAATTCTTCTGGACCCTGGATAGCCCCCTAAGAAAAGAACAAAAATATGAAAAAACAATTACTATTTTACTATCAGTGATAAATTCTCCAATGAAAAAAAATGAAGTAAATATAAGCAAGCAAACAAAATATAAAGTCTATCTGATACTCCCTATAAGTAATGCAGGAAGTAAAATAGGAAAGGTAAAGCCTTGGATAATGACATCTAAAGCCATTTATGGATAAGCTAAGTAGTTGATTCTTACTGAAACTGATAAGCAAAGGTTAGAACTACCTTTGTTCTCTTCTACTGTGATTGAAGAATTTCAAAACTTGCTATCATTCCACATTTCTACAAAATTTTGTGTAAAGTGAATACAACATTTTCATAGCCAACATTTACAAATACAGCCAGTCTTTGTATAGATAATAAACGTACCTGATACGGCTCATAAAAAAATGCTTCAACTCCTTCAGATAAATCTCTTATGAATCCAAATGGATTTCCCAAAACATCCAGACCAAGAACAAGAACATACATTTGTTTAATTGCCTGAAATAAAAATCAGATTTTATGGAAAAAAAAGTTTTTAACAGTGATTTGGAACAATGTTTTTCTGCAAGTATGTTGATGCAACAATTGTTTTAAATGCATGAAATCTAAGCTAAAAATGCCTCTCTGGATTTCCATGTGTAGAAGGAAAATTGGTGTTGTGGAGAAACAGAAATGGCTAATTTCCAGCCTGTACAGAAGATGGATACTATACACTAAAAAAAGCAATTTTCTTTCCGATCAAATATTTCCTGTCTACTTTCCTCTGTCCCAGCACTGCTGTTATTACAGATAGTCCTCAACTTATGACTTTAATTGAGCCCAGAATTACAGTTGTAAATCACTATGGATATACACTGAGACAAAAACCAGAAGTAAATGCCAGAAAGCAGGCAAAACAATGCAAATCAATCACATGACTGCAAGATACTGCAAATGACTACCAAGTGCTCAAAATGCAGTCATATGACTGCAGGGTGTAGGCTTATGTGCAATAATCATAACTATGAAAACAGGTGGTAAGTAGCTCTGGGGAGGCCCCTGTAACTTCAAGTGACTAATCCATAAGTTGAGGACTATCTGTATCGTTCAGAAATCCAGGGTGTTGTATTGCTGTGAATGGGTAATTTTGGGCTTCCTGAAAAGGCAAAAGCAAATGAAGATATTTAAAATTTTTATAGATATTTTAATGGTAATTTTTCTGTTTCTGAAAATTTAAAAATATTCTGTCAATGTGTACAAATAAAAAATTATTCCTGTTATATGCATACTTGAAACGCAGACTAGAGGCAAGATATAGAAAATTCTGAACAGAATTTGGTACAATTTTGGCGAGTTTGGGTTTTATCTTGCAACTGATTTTCCAGAGAGATGTCATGAAATAGGGTGGATGGATGGATGGGCAGAAAAGATGTGGAATCCTTGACTGCCAGAGTTGGAATTTCATGGCTTTTAAGTAAGGTGCTATAGGTCAAGGAAAGGCGGCAACCTTGGTTTTTAAAGGGGCCACCTACCAAGTTCTGCTTCTGAAATAATAAAATGATTTTTCCTTGGAACTGTGTCACTCTGGTGAAAGTGACATATCCCTTCCTGACAATAAAGCAAAATTCTCATTATAGAACTAATGTGGAAAGAATCTTAATAGAAATTTGGACAGAAGAAAATTGCATTTTGAAAAAGTTTGGAAGCACAGAATTCCTCTCTGAAAGGAAATGTTTTTCACTAAAGCAACAAAATAGTAAATGAATAAACTGATGCTGAATTGAATTCTGTATGATTTGTATTCCTACAATAAGATGTATTGGAAGGAAGATGTAACAACGGAAGTAGCAAAATTGGTTCTTATGGGAATTTAACGTTTCAGCAGAATCTCATCTGCCATCATCAAAAACACCAATCAATCAAACTCCAAGTCCAGTGAACATAGACCTGGACTCATAGCCAATCAGAATAGACCAGCCTCGAATTTGAAACCAGAAGCTGTGAGACCCACATCCATACAGAAGCCTGATGATGGCAGATGAGATTCTGCTGAAACATTGCTACAACTTTAACAGCACTACAATAACGTGGGATAATACCCGAGGGAAGCTAAACATGTTATATAGATATTTACCTGAATGGAACTACTTCAAAATGGATTGTTGCTGGCTGGCCCAGCTGATCGCAGAAGTATCTTCTATGCGTGCGCATGTGATTTGGGAAGGTGTACCATACATATGAGAAGATGAAATGATTTTGCTACTTTTCCAAACAATTCACCTAATCATAGCAGACAGAGTTCTCAAAAGATCAGCACTAGAGTTCTAGCCATGTTAGCCAGTGAGAATTTCCTGCAGTTTTTCTAACAATGGAACCAACTGTGCTCATAAGCCTCAACTGTCCTGGTTGAGTGGAGAAGGGCTCATGCCCCCTTCGGTGTTAACAGCCCAAGGGAAAACTTGTGGTAATTTTTACAATCCATAACAAGGGTAAATGGCTGGAAAAATATTTTCTGCTTGGAAGAAGAAAATTGCCAATAGAAAGTGTGATATACCTTTCAAGCATATTTTTAAATGCTAAGGTTGGATTTGATTTCATTGGAGAATGTGCAAGTCAAAATGAGAAGTTATAGCCTATCAGATTAATTAAATTCAAAAACAGCAGTCCAATATTTCAATTGGACAAGCATCATCCGATGTGGGGATTCTTTGTGGACTAGCCAGTTCCACCTCAGGAATTAAACAATTTGTAACATTTGGAGATATGTATGGATAGAAACAGTTAGATCTGTCCTTCCAATGTATTATTTGTTAATTTGGTTGGTGTAGTGTAGTACAATCAAAAATAAAGTTAAGGGAGCTGTTGAGTGTCTTTTATTAGAGTTGATTATGATCTTAACTTCTTATTCAACTACAATTCCCAGGTTCCTTTGGGAAGGTAGTAATTATTTAAATTTTATTAATTTACAGTTGAATTCTGAGAAATTCACTGCCATTGTAACAAATGAACTGTTGTATAAGTCTAGTACTACCTATATTTAAAAAGTCATTGCACATTTTCAGTAATTTCCAAGTAGGACAATGTACAACTATGTTACACAGAGGAGAAAAACATCTGAGGTGTAATAAGGAACAAGGAATGAAAACCATCCAGTTCTGTGTATAACTTTGAGCAAAATAATCTATATCTACAGTATCTATCTATCTATCTATCTATCTATCTATCTATCTATCTATCTATCCATCCCTATCTCTATCTCTATATCTGTCTGTCTCTCTATCTAATCTGTTCTATCTAATCTATCTAATTATATCTATCTAATATCTATCTAATCTATCTAATTATGTTACCTGCTTTCAAAAGACAGTATATATCTACCCATACTCATACATAACATACATATATACATGTTATATGCTGTACATAATATAGCTATGTTATGTCTGTCTGTCTGTCTGTCTGTCTGTCTGTCTGTCTGTCTGTCTGTCTGTCTGTCTGTCTATCTATCTATCTATCTATCTATCTATCTATCTATCTATCTATCTATCTATCTATCTATCTATCTATAGCTCTATCTCTCTATAGCTCTATCTCTCTATCTCTCTCACTACTGGCTGTTTCAAAATTTCCTTGAATTATTTTAAAGTAGCAGATCTAATCTTTACCAGCATGCCATGATCAAATTGATTTGGGGAGTAAAACTGGTTGGCACATGTTAGAAGCAAATCAGTTTTATTTTCAGATGCCATACCCATGTTGGTTAATTGCAGCTGTTCTTTCCACTGCAGCATTTCAAAACATCTGAATTAGAGCTGTTCTGTTTGCCACAGTGAAAACAAAACAAAACCAGGTTGCTATTCATGGTCCTTCTAACCATATTCATTCATACACTTAGTTGCTGAGCAACAGAAACATCTAAAATGCCCAACAGATAAATATTAAAGTCACTGAAATGAGGGGGCGAGATCATCATTACATAAATAACCTTCTTTTCATCTCTACCTCTGAAGATGGCTTGCTTGGAAAGATGAAGAATAAAAAAGTAGCTCTTGGTAGTTTATTAAAACTGTCCAAAACACCTCTTGTAGATTGAACTTTGGCACCAGGCTAAATTGTCTGAAATTCATTGATGGGAATGCTTATTTGAAGGCATGGATTTCATCACTTTCATAATTGACATATGCCTCATCTCTAATTCCTCTAGAGAATGAGAGAATGAGGATTCTGCTTCTTCTTTCTTTCAGCCCAACAATCTGATAGTAGAGCAAACAATTTCATAAGTGTAACCAATACCGCAGCCTATAGTGTATTACTATTATCCTTCTCATCTTTTTCTACCACATTTTCTTATTGTTATCCTTATTATGATTATTATCACTCTAGTGTTTTACATATACAATGAGATCTTATGCACTGGAGACAAATTTTGTTGTACGTTCAATTACATTTGGCCATTAAATCCTCTTCTCTTCTCTTCTCTTCTCTTCTCTTCTCTTCTCTTCTCTTCTCTTCTCTTCTCTTCTCTTCTCTTCTCTTCCCTTCCCTTCCCTCCCCTTCCCTCCTCTCCTACCCTCTCCTACCCTCTCTTCTTTTCCATTCTGTACTATAGTGTACCGTACCATACCATACATACCATACCATACGATACCATACTATACCATACTATACCATACCATACCATACCATACCATACTCCCTTTGTATGATTTCCTTTGCTTCCCCAATGTGTAATAGGCCAGAAGGCCAGCTGGAAACGTGTGTTATCAATGAAAGTATGGAAAGCATCATGCCTGCAAGAGTTAATGATTTTTTTTAGGCAGGAGGGATAAAAGAGGAGGGAAAATGATGCTTGAATCAGTAGGTGATTGGAAAGCACAATGATCTTTTCAAAGTGGTACTTGATTAGAGAGAGAGAGTACCAATAGAAGGAATATTTGTAGTTCAGGATTAAACTGTGGGGTTTTGCTGTCTGGTAGATTTCTTGAAGATGTTTTATTACCCAAAGTGAGTAACATAAGGATAATGTAACAAAAGTCTAAAGAAGAAGTTTCTTGGATGAGAAGCAAAACATTTTCAAGGGGGGGGGGGAAACCCAAGGAAGTCCAGTTGCCTTTTGAAAAGCAGTTTTGGAATATACATTATTGTTCTGCATTATACATTATACTATATCTCTCTATCTCCATTCTGTGTATCTGTCTGTCTCCCCTCCTCCTGCTTTCTTACTCAACCATTCTTCTCTGAACCATTAGATTTATTTTTTATCAGGATAGGCTGTCTTTATTATTCATGAGAAGCAGAGTGAAATGAAACTACCTTAGGAATGGAAAAAGCATTAGCACCTAACCAATATTTCAAAGTAGACTATTTTGCTCTTGTCACAGCTGACTAAATGCTTTGTTTTCCTGGTAAGTAAGAGGCTTGGGGTACACTTTTTCTTTCAAGAAGTAATAGCAGACACTTGCAAAAAAATATGCCTTTAAAATTGTTGGTATTAGCCGCTTAATTTACTCCCATTTCCTGTTTGTGGAAACTTTTCAGAAAACAGCTTCATTCACATTGATTCCAAACACTTGACGCTCAGTGGTGGGATTCAAATTTTTTTACTACTGGTTCTGTGGGCTTGGCTTGGTGTGCATGGCAGGGGTAGGATACTGTAAAATCTCCATTCCCTTCCCACCCCCACTAACCTGCTTTCCAGCTCTGTTCTCCTATGCAGGGCAACAAAAGAAGACCCACTGATTAGCTGGGACTCGGGAGGCAGGGAATAGATGGGGGTGGGGCCAGTCAGAGGGGGTATTTGCCAGTTCTCCAAACTACTCAAAATTTCCACTACTGGTTCACCAGAACTGGTCAGAACCTGCTGAATGCCACCTCTGTTGATGCTGGTGTGTAGGAAGCCAAGGGGATCTGAAAAAAATGACCAGAAAAGTCAGTTGTGAGGATTGTGAGACCATAGCAGTTTTATCAAAGTTCTTCCAGTCTTTTATCGGCAGCACCCACTTTAAAAAAAAAAATCAAAGCAACAAATGTAGGCAGAGCTTTGATAGAACTATTGTGGCCACCCTTTTGACTTCTTGGAACAGAGCCCATGTAAGACGTCCATGTAAGAAGCTGGCACATTTTCCCAGCACAGCAACATTGCCATGTAAGTTAGACCAATAAAACAAGACAGAAGGTCAATTCTAGTCCAACATCTGTCCTCCCTTGCCAACATCCCAACCTTTTTCATCTCCTTTCCAGATCAGACTAAAACAGCTCTCCTTGAATCAGTTTGAGGAGACTCACTATAATCATCAGTTCTTTGATGCCAAGGATTTCCCATTATCGTTTGAATCAGTTCCCATGTCTGGGCTGAAATGAAGATGGGTCATTTTGTCATGTCAAGAAGTAAAACTGGAATGATGTATGGGGTAGGACCAGTTCTAGGTTTAATGCCAGGGGAATCTTCAGGAAGAAGGAGGGGAGGGGAAATAGTTATGAAGTGTATTTGGCTGTGTTGGCACAGGTATATCCCTCTGGATATGCTCTTCTCAGACAGGGTTAGCCATGTTCTGCAGAGCCCAAAAAAAGGAATATGGATTGCTGAGCCAAGGAAATTAAAGGTCTGCACTAAGGAGAAAGAAGATCTAACTGAATGTAGCTTACATCAAGATCATCTCTTTTATCTCTCTATACCTTTCTATCCCTGAAAACCTTCCTGGCTTCCAACCCCCATCCAGCTACTTAATTTACTGCTAAACACTCAAACGAGATTTGCACCATCTGTCTCCACCCTCTAATTAGATGTGAAATAATGTAAGGGATAATTTGGAGCATTTTTTTAATATATTAGTCATCAGGCGCCCTTCACAATTCACGAGTTGGCACCAAACCACCTTCTCCAGTTAAGGGCATTGTGGACAACTTCTATGGCACCCTGAAAAATCAGTATATCAAATCTGTCCACTGATATTTTGCCTTTCTGATACCATCCAGTGTTCATGCTTCTATCCCTGAGGGTTTATAGCTAGATGCCATTACAAGAATTTATAGAAAAGAACAGCTTTTGTGTTGATGGGAGGTTCGTGGAGGCCTTAGCTGTGGCACCTTCCTCTCTTCTCCAGCTTGTTTGCTGTTTTGTTTGCTGATCATTGTGCAATGAGCACAGAGACAACATTTGTTTCAAGCTGTCAACAGTGATGCCAGCTGGGGTTGGGTAAAAGTCATAAGCTGTGGGGAGGAAATATCTGGCATTGATCCTCAGAATTGCCACAGATTCCCTGAAAAGAACTCCAGGTGTGCTGTTATGTCACCTAATACTTATTTTCATCTCACTGGCCAATTTCTTTTTGAAACACATAGGGCAGCCTTTTGTTTGCTCATTGTTGACCTCTGAACTTCTCTGATAGTGTTTCAGGTCAAATTCTCTGAAGCTATTAAATTGCTGACATTCCAGGTCATCAAGAATCAAATTTCAGTTCCTTTGTTCCAACAGGTACCATTCACGTAGGATAAGCATGCTGATTATCCGTAATATTCTATACCCCATCCTTGACCCTAATACAAATTTTATCATTCTTATTTTGTTCTCGTCATTCCTGGAGGAGAATCATGGTCCACCTGTACAAAGATTTGCACAATATGTTTGATGCTGCTTCCCTGCGATACCTTGCTATGGAAGTTCTTCTCAAATCTGATGGTAAATTAATATCATGGTAACAAGCTTCCTCTTAGCCTAGGGGCATTTTTCTGTGATATGTTCATGCAACTTTTGTTGAAATAGACATATCACACACACACAGAGAGAGAGAGAGAGAGAGAGAGAAAATAAGTGTTCTTGAATCATGACAATAAGTACACTAGAAAGAGACACCTTTGGTTCCCACAACTCTCCAAACAGTTGCTCTACCTGAGGAAGTATCTATCAGCCACAATGTTGTTATATGCTTCTCTCAAATCCACACAAAGAAGGGTGCTCCATCCCTCTTTAGTGTTGGAGAAACTCATTCAGATGATGTCACATCTTCACTAACGTCCTTTGTCAGCAACCTCTTAAAGTCCTCTCATATGTTTCTCCAAATAACAATAGCAATTCTATTAGCTTTTGTTATATGAGCAAAACATTCTGCTTATATGTAAGTACCCTAAGCACACCCTTACTTTCAGTGGTTGGATTCAATTATGTGTACTACTGATTCTGTGGATGTGGCTTAGTGACTGTGGCTTGGTGGGCATGGCAGGGGAAGGATACTGCAAAATGTCCATTCCCTCCCACTCCTGGGGAAAGGTTACTGCAAAATCCTATTCCCTCCCCACCCCACTAATCTGCTTTCCAGCTTCATTCTCCTGTTCAGGGGAATCAAAGAAGACCCAGGTGATCAGCTGGGACTTGGGCAGCAGAGAATAGATGGGCATGAGGCCAGTCAGAGGTGGTATTTGCCAGTTCTCTGAACTACTCAAAATTTCCACTACTGATTCTCCAGAACTGGTCAGAAGGTGCTGAATACCACCTCTGCTTACTATACTCAGGCTGATCTATCCTTTTTGTCACAGATAATTTCCAATCATCATCGCTTGATTTCTTACTTTTATTACTTATTTATTTACTCACTCACTCACTTATTTTGTTCAAATGAGGTTTCAGAAGGCCTGCATTGTTTCAATTAACCTTTCTCAAGATCTTCTGTAACATTCCTAAGGTATGGGCTCTGCACAAAAACCATTGGATTGATGAAAAGAAATAATCATAGGCATTTGAGAATATCTGGTAGGTATTCAACCAGATCTTCTGATTCTTCCTTCATCTAATTTATGATTTAGTTTGAGGTTTTATTTTATTTTATTATTTTATTTTATTATTTCTTTTGCAGCAGCAAATGATAGTCAATCAGGAGTAAGCCAAGTTTTTTGTGTAAATTGACACATTAGGAATTTTCAAAACACAAATTGACTCACATGATGGGTGAGCTGGTATGATAGCTTTCCAATGCTCCATCATTTCTGCTGATCTTTTTTTTTTTCAACAAGTAAAACCAGTCCTCTACTAAACTTTCAACTGTAATTTCTACAAATGAAATGCCAGCTGTAGTGACTTCATTTTGCAGCATGTCAGTTTTCTATGACTTTAAGAAAATAAGGGAAAAAAAACCCTATTTTAGATAAATTATAATCTGACTACTCCTGGTGGATGTTTCCTTGGATGCATAATTGCTCACTGTCCTTTTCCTCAAATAAGGTGGGATCATTTTAAAAGAGGCAGGATTATCTTTAGTTGCTGGGCCATAGAGCTGACAGTTGCTAAGGGAGGTGTAAGTCATCATAGTGATATCAGTAGAACTTTGCCTGAAATAGATAATTCCTTACAAGGTATTACAATGCTTGGATTTTTTAAAAAAATACCTTAGGTTCAATAAGAGTTTGAAAAATATTTTTATGACTCATAAGAAACATAGCTAACATATATATTTTTGTAATAAAATATAACATTGAAAATGTATATAGAACTAAGTCCCATTCAATCAACATATAAATTTATATTTCTAATTGACAATAATCAACATGTTCCTTTATTTATCATTGCATGGATAATTCATATGAATTTCTTGGCTAAACTTTGAAAGTAATTTCCATTGCTTTCTTCTGGGTTCTTCTCCTCTCCCCTTTCCTGCCCTGCCCTCTCCTCCTCTTCTCTACTCTATATCCCTCCCAGTCTAGTCTAAAGTCCTGGTCCTTATGGTCTTCCTTTTAATCAAGTCCTAGTGTGATTAGAACTGTTGATGTTAGCCAAGGCAGATTGAGTGCTGTCATATGCTACAGATGTTAAGTAAATGTAATTAGAGCAAGAGTCTTCAAACTTGACAAGTTTAAGACTTGGGGACTTCAACTCCCAAAATTCCTGACCTAACATGACTGGAAGAAGAATTCTGGGAGTTGAAGTCCACAAGTCTTAAAGCTGTCAAATTTAAAGACCCCTGAATTAGAGTAATTAGATTTTCTTTAAAAAAATATAATAAAACTACTGTATTCTAAATTAAGAAATAATTTATTTTTAGTCATTTGTTTTGTTCTATCCATCAATCTACCCACCTATTTAAAGGCAAGCCTAAAATGTCAAGTTTTTAATCCAAAAAAAACCTTACTGTTTTAAAATGAACTCCCCTGATGTACATTAAGAGTAAATTTATGAGCTACCATAGCTGGACTGCAGAAGTCCAGAAAACTGCTATATGGAGCTTCAGTACCTGTCCAGATATGGTTGCCCTAACAAATAAGTGAAAAACATTAAATATTGGTTTTGTTAACTTTCTCCCTTCTGATTCCTTCAAACTCACAAAATCCAGGATTCAACTTGTTCCCTGCTATAGTGAGAGTCAAAAATAATCATTCAATTTTACTCTGAATTTATAGCATTACACTCACTTTTTTTCTTTTTAAATTACATAGTTTTAAAATGCGAAAATGATCCATACTGATTATCAAGTGCTTCTGACATCTTAATCCCTTAAGTCTTCATTGTTTCTGTTGCAAAAGATTAGAATGGCAAATGAATGATATGGATTTAGAGAGTGTTTTTCAACCAGTCCGTGGAGCAGAGAAAACATAAAAAAAAAAAAAAACTTTCCTCTGCTGGCATGCTTTGTTGCCAACTCTAGCCCTTTTGTAGAATGGAAACATGTAGACGCCCACGATCTTCTTAGCTTTGACTCCAATCTAGGTTGGTTCACGACAGACCAGAGTTTTAGAAACTTTTGGCTTTTCAAAGTTTTGCTGGAGCCCATATTCAGGGAAGTTCTCTCTACCGATCTTCCTTAGTAGAGAGTAAGTTCGCGCTGAGGATGGAGTCCAACATGAATCTGTTCTGACCAAGGAATTCCAAGATCATGAAGCAGACTCCTCATCGCGCAGTATAAATCTCCTTTTATTTAGTTTAAAATGAATTCCTCTCCCAGCAGCCGCCCGGAAAACAGTCCTTCATGAGATTTCACAAGTTCAAGACGCTTTATCAGCTTGGAGAGTGCAGGCCAATATCTTCCAATGCTAGACTATAGCAGAAATAACTTGGCAAGAAAGTCAGGAACAGATCTTCCCCTAATGAATTGAACTAATTGTCCTCCTGCAAATACCCACTCCGCTTTTTGCTCCTCTTTATTCCTAATGGGCAAAGGCCATTCACTGTCCACTTGAGCCTTTTAGTCCTGAGCTGACCCTTTGTTCATTAACTGTTCCCTTTTCTTGGCAGCTCTGTGCATGCAACACTGGGAACAGGCTCCAGCTGTTCTTCCTGCCCCTGATCTCTGACTGATAACTGTCAGATGGCCCTGGCCCCATCTCTGCCTCTGACACAGAGCACTCATCAGAGCCTTGCCCAGACTCCAGGACTGGCCTATGTTCCTCCCTAACCTCCTCACTGTCCTATTCTGCCACCAGCTCTGCTGATTGCTGGTAGGCCATGATAGAGTTTGAAAGCTCAGAAGGCTAATTGAATTTAATTCTTTATTGTCATTGTACATATATACACAGTATACATAGAATAAAATTCACATAACACCCAGAGACCAGACTCAACATGTACACACACATGACAATCCCCAAACACCTCCGAACCTGACAAAATTCCCCACCTCCTAAAAACACACAAGCATCCATACAACAGACCAAGGAATACTGTCCAACAGGTCACTGATGGTGGTCCTTGAATTCATTTTTAAGTGCAATTATAGCTCTGGAATAAAAACTGTTCAGAAAATGTGTGGTCTGACTTTTAATTGTTCTATATCTTCTGCCAGAAGGCAACAGTTCATTAAGATTGTAAGCAGGATGGGAAGAGTCTCTGAGAATGTTGTGCAACTTCCTCAAACAGCGAGATACAAAGATGTCATGCAGGGCTGGTAGCTGGTGCCTGATGATATTCTGGGCAGTTTTAATGATTCTCTGTAGAGATTTTTTGTCCATTACAGAACTGCTCCCGTATCATACAGCAATGCCATATGTCAGGGCACTCTGAATGGTGCTGCGGTAGTAGGACAGAAGTAGATACTGAGATAGATTTATCTTCCTGAGCAATCTCAAGAAGTACAGCCTCTTCTGTGCCTTCTTTACAAGCATGTTAGCATTCATAGACCATGAGAGGTCCTCCAAGATATAAGTGCCCAGAAATTTAAAACTACCAACCCTCTCCACTTCCTAACCATTTATGTACAATGGTAAATGTACATCTCTCTTCCTCCTGAAGTCAATTATAAGTTCTTTAGTTTTTCTGGTGTTAAGTGTAAGATTATTTTCTTTACACCACAATGTCAGCCCTTGTACTTATTTTCTATAAGCAGACTCATTGTTCTTACTAATGAGTCCCACCACTGTCGAATCATCCACCAATTTAATAATTGTGTTGGTGTTATACAATGGGGTGCAGTCACTAAATCTCTAGTCCTGGTAACCAACCATGATTGGATCCTGCAATATTATCCTGGGACAAGTATATTTGCTTTCATTCCTTCTTAGCTCTGATTATGGTAGTTTTACTATCCAGGACAATGAGGGACAAGAGGCACCAGCTACCAGTACCTGAATGGGACTGATCGTGTAAAAGAGTATCTCAGAGCTTGCTCAGGTATTTTGGTAATGCCTTTTGCTGTCTATTTTTCAATATCAATATTTCAGGAGGGGAAAGGAGAATAAGAGAGAGGATCCAGAACTAGTAATTGCTCATAGCATGGTTGAGAGCATGTCTATACCAGTTCTGCCTTAAAGATAACATAGAAATGGCACTCCACTTGTTCTCTATAAGTAAATGGTTGAGCACATTTGTTATGCCCATTATAGGTTAGCAGTAACAGTATGGATTGTTTTATCAGAAGGAAACCATTCAGGCTGAAACATTTTCTAACAGCAGTGAAATTGGTCAGTAGTGTGAGCTATCTTCAAAACTCACAATGAGCTGCAGTGGTTCCTCTCTGAGATAATAGCAGCTTAGAATACTGATCCTGGCAGAGGTGGCTTTGGTCTAGCAGCGTTCCTGAAGAGATAAAAAGTAGCCCTTGAAATGATAGGTCATTAACCCTGTTCAAAGAGAACAATCTATAAAAAGAATGGCAGTTGCCAAAAAAAAAATATAATAATGTCCAGGAATTTGAAGAATCCATAGGAAACAGTCTGGTCCTTTTGATTACAAAATTAACTGTATTGACACTTTTGTCTGCTAGTTTTTGGAACAGTGGGACAATGTTGAAGCCAAAGCTCAGACTTCAAAGCTTGAATGAAGAGTGATAGTGGTCAGAATCCATAGCTACATCCATAGCTACTCATCTTAAAGGTGCTTTTCAAAATGGTCACTGGACTTTCTTGTTTTTTTTTTTCTTTCTTCCTTCTGAAGAACTGAATGATGCTTCTTGCTTTTGCTTCTTACATGAGAAGCAAAATATTTTCATGGGATAAAAAACAAGAAAATCCAATTGCCTTTTGGAAAATCACCTTTGGAACAACCATGACTTGGATGATTGAGGATCTCCTTAGACTTGATCTATATACTGTATATTAACTTTCAACTTGGGTTACTGTGGTTGTGGCCAATTTCTTAATGAAGCTAGCTCTCAGCAGTCATTGCATTGGTTATTCTTATTTATGTTTGAAGTCATGACCCTGTATAGGCATTAAACTTTGGCTAAAGCAATCTTGGCTAAACTTAATTTCTGAGCATCCTTAGAAATTGATCAGAACACCTGATTTCACTCAGATGTCTTCAGATATGGGATAGTCAATGCTAACAGAGTATAGGAAACATTTTTCATTAAGATTACAGAATAACAAGAGTTGGAAGGGACCTTGGAGGTCTTCTAATTCCACCTCCTGCTCAATCAGGAGACCCTATACTAGTTTAGACAAATGGTTGTCCAGTCCCTTCTTAAAAGTCTGAAAACTTTAACCTTAGGCCGTTTACTTTTGATCTCACTCCATTCCTAAAAGGTCTGTAAGAGGAATGCATAAGTGCACCAAGGTGCCTACCATCCTTGTCCTAATGTTTATATTTATATTCATTTCATGTGTTCATAATCATGATTATACTTATACATGTTATCTAATACATGCTTGACAAAATAAATAAATAAAATAAAAAGTCCCCAGGGTTGGAGCATCTATGACTTCGAAAGAAAGCTGTTCCACTGTTGATTGTTCTTACTATCAGGAAATTTCTCCTTAGTTCTGTGTTGCTTCTCTCTTTCTTCAGTTTCCACCCAGTGTTTCTTGTCTTGTCTTATGGCACTTTGGAAATAGATTGACCCTTCTTCTTTGTGTCAGCTTCTGAAATATTGGAACACTGCTATCATGTCACCCCTTGTTCTTCTTTTCACTAGACTAGCCATACCCATGTAACTGTTATTCATATATTTTAGCCTTCAGCCCCCACAATCATTTGCCAGATATATCCTATGTGTTCGCCAGCAGCCTGTGCAGACGGCAGTGGAATCAGACAGTGGGGAAGAAAGGGGACCAGTCTGGGAATCTGGAGAGAACTCCGACAAAGGTCCTGCAGAGATGGGGCCAGGAGCATCTGGGAGTGGGATGCTGACTCTGGAGCCTTCAGAGTCTGGCAGCAGCAAGGCACAGGAACAAGGGGAGCCTGTTCTCATTGCGTGTGTACACAGAATTGTTAGAAGGCAAGAGCAGCTGAGACAAAAGGGGTGACTCAGGAGTAAGGCTTGGAGGTGATTGCTCCTCCCATAAGGTATAAAGGACATGCAAAGTAAGCAAACCTTTGTAGGAAGCAAAGTCATTCATTCTGTTCTTATTAATCTTTGAAGTTCTGTGTGGATTTTATACTTCGGTTGGTTTTTTATAGTTCTTTTGGCACTTTAGTTGTTGGCAACAATTCAAAGGAGAGAATGGTGGGTGTTTATCTCAAAGGACTGTTTGGGTTTCATTACAGGTGGGAATGCACATAATTCCCAGCATTGAAATAAAACAAGATTTTATTTTAATTAAGCGTGTACTTAATTACGGTCTCGGAAGCATCGGTCAGAAAAATCTTTTAGCCTTCAGCCCCCACAATCATTTGCCAGATATATCCTTCATGCCTAACAAATCTTGCTTGAGGATCATTTTGCTAAACCCCAAGTGGCCTAGGTGCTGAACCCCTTTAATAAAATCCACATCATTTACTATGCTGTGGATTTGGAGAGAACACACCCATCAGAGAGTTGATATATATTATAATGAATATTGTAGATCTCTTCTCAGCCCTTGAACTTCTAATGCTTCCATAAATATCCATCTGTAATCTAACCCTAGAAAAAACAACAATTCTGATGTTATTTTTAAAAACAAAAACAAAGAATATTCAAGTGCTTGAAAAGGGCCTGGATTTTTCCATGCAGATGTTTTTCTAGATATGAGAGTTTTCTTGATTTAGAAGCAGTTCCAGATTTCCCAGGACCTTGATCATGGAAAGCTGGCTCTGTTTATCTTTGGTTTAGGAGTGGTATGGTGGGAAGCTGCACCAAAACTATTAATTTCTTTTGCAATATTTGGAACAGTATCATGTTTCTTTAAAGGACCTTTGTGCACACTCTACTTTGTGTTGTCCTAGAAGTCTTTTCATAGGAAGAGCAGTTGAGTGGCTTTGCATCTTGTCTGCTTGCTATTTTTTTTTCCATTTGTCCCCCAAAAAGCAGAAGTAAATAACTGAAGTGAAGCAAGGGAGCCTAGCATTTTATTGCATTTGTATGGGGAAGATCTAATGTTTCGACAACTTTGTTCCTTGATGTCAAGATTTCAAGGCTGAAAGCATGAGGATGACCTCAGGGTGGCTTCAAACCTTTTTGTTTGGTGGCACACTGGTTAGAATGCAGTACTGCAAGCTACTTCTGTTGATTGCCAGCTGCCAGCAATTTGGCAGTTCGATTCTCACTGGTTCAAGGTTGCTTCAGCCTTCCGTTCTTCTGAGGTTGATAAAATGAGGACCCAGATTGTTGGGGGCAATATTCTGATTATTTAAACTGCTTAGAGGGGGCTGTAAAGCACTATAAAACAGTATATAAGTCTAAGTGCTTCTGCTATTGTGGGATTTGGGGAAATAGAAATAATCAGGTTGGGAAGGGACCTCACTCTCTGTAGTCCTGATCTTATTCAGCTTGAAGAGAGTTTTCTCCCGCCCCCTCTTGCAGGTAAGAAACACAATCTCTGTGACCCCAAAATCAGAGGTATAGCTTGCAAAAAATTCTGCTTCAAATCAAGAGCCATGATAAAATCCATTTTTATATTTTATTGTTCAGCTTGATAAGGTCAGACACTGAGAGGTGGCTATACCTAATAATATTGAGGCAAAGCTAACGATGGTTAGAGGAGGTCACTGCAAGAGAACAGCTTTCCTTTCTCTTGCAAATATCACTCAATGAAATAAAGTCGTAAGAGGAAGAAAATGATTCACAATGTGGGCTGTAGTTATGTAGGCTGGAGAGAACATGAATGCAAGTATCATAGATGTTACTTTAGGTAACAGCTATTTTTATAACTACCAGTTCTGGCTGTGACATTTTTGTTTTAAATGCAACCTGTGCCATTTCAAGGTTAATTGTTATTTAGAAGTTGTCTAAAGAGGCATATGTTGTTGCTCTCACTCTGATTTGGATGGCTATATTTTACAGTCTATTTTTAAATTGATTTTCTTACTAGCAGTTCTGGTAACATGTGCTCTGGAGATAGGACTTGGTATAACTCAACTCTACAAGTCAAATGAAATTTAGAATTCAGTTTTTTTTTTTCACATTTGTGTGAACTTCTGTGTGAGCTTTTCATCATCTCATCCCACTCTTTTGAGGACCTAGGCATTTTTGTCTGTGCTGGTTTCTACACCTCCCTAATTTCTTAGGTAATCTTCTGAGAAATTAGATCATGTTTCTGATATCCAGGTGTGATCATCATTACTGCTGACTGAGAAAGCTCATCTTAAATTAATTGTTGCAGCTTTAATTGTAGGTGCATGGTAGCATTTACACTATGTTCTTGGAGCCACTTCTGAGTGAATTGATAAAGTGGATGAGAGGATCAGAATATAACTTTGATGGTCTTTATTGGTACAAGAAGTTGCCTTGGTTACACTTCTTTTGAAAAACAGATGTGTAAGTTTATCTTGAAACAAAAGAAAGACTTCAGATATAGTCAGCAGATGGGA
This sequence comes from Laticauda laticaudata, assembly GCA_004320025.1. Taxonomy (NCBI): domain Eukaryota; kingdom Metazoa; phylum Chordata; class Lepidosauria; order Squamata; family Elapidae; genus Laticauda; species Laticauda laticaudata. The sequence goes on along the minus strand of BHFT01018176.1, from coordinate 82,033 downwards.
AGGCTTACTGCAGGTTTATAAAATAAATGGATTCAATCAAGCAAATATTCTGGGAAATGGATTGGAGAGCTCCTATTCAGATTTCTACAGTCTCTGTTTACAACACTAAGTCCATGTGAATGTTGGTTCATTGTTCATGCTCTTCAGTTAAAGGTCTACTCTAGGGAGCCATAAGATAACCTGATTGATCAAGAGAAGATAAAATCAGCAGGACATGGTTGTAGGAAACATGATTAGTCAAAGTTTTAGAACAGGGCTGTCAAACTCATGCCCCACAGGCCAGATACGCCACATGCTGGCCACGCCCACCCCCAGTTTAGTAAAAGGGAAAGAAATCCCAATACTTCACATGATGCCACCATGATGATATGAGTTTGATATCCCTGTTCTAGAACATGAAAATGACCAAACCAGTTCCATCTCCACAACTGAGATCCTAATGAAACTAAAAGAGAAAATTGTCATCTTCTGAGGATCGTGTCCTTCAAGTCAACATACCTTCTAAAGATTTCATTATTGGCCACCAAACCAAAGTAGAAATTGTCTGTAGGGAGCGGGAGAACTACAGTATGCCACTGAGATCCTCTGAATTCTAGGGGATGCCAGATATGGAATAATTTTTACACTTAGGGAGAAGCATAGTGTGAAACACTTTTATAGTTTATAATGTATAACCACTGAAAATAAAGAATAGAATAGAATAGAATAGAATAGAATAGAAGAGAAGAGAAGAGAAGAGAAGAGAAGAGAAGAGAAGAGAACAGAAGAGTTGGAATGGATCTTGGAGGTTTTCTAGTCCAACCCCCTGCCTAAGCAGGAAATCCTACACCACTTCAAACAAATGGTTATCCAACATCTTTTTAAAAACTTCCAGACTGTGGCTACTAAAGACATAGGGGAAAGCACAATTTTTCTTATCATGCATAATTCCAATATATGTTAACAAAAACATCACAATTTCTTAAAATTAAAATGTTTACATTTGCAAGGGTAAATTTAGCACAACACTGGAAACATAGTGTGGAAGAGATCTGACTAAGAATTTAAACTTGGAGACTATAACATCATGGCAGAACTATGGCATCTATTTATAAGAGAAGACTAACCAAATTTAAGCAAGAATAGTTTCTATGTATACTATATATTACACATCAAGGAAAATATAATATCTAAAGTATGGTTTTTAAGGGGGAAAAGGACTGAGTAAAGAATCTGAATCAGAAACATGCCAAAAATTAAACAATTAATACTGTACCTTACTTGGAATGCACTAAAGTGGAAGTTAAAAATTAATACTTATAATGTTTTTAGTAATTTTTCTTCTTTTTGTGTTCTTAAGCAACCAGTAGGAGAGATTTTGGAACCTGATTCAGAATTTGAATTCTTACATTGATAAAATAATTTAATGTATGTTGTTATTTATGGTTACTTTCTCATCAGATATTATACCAACTGTGTAATTCCTTGGCCATTTATAGATATTGTATTTCTATATCATGTTTCTCTTTCTTTTCTTTTGCTTGCTTGTTGATCTTTTTCTTCTTAAAAAAAGATTAATAAAGATTTTAAAAAAGAAGAAAATTAAAAGAAAATGAAATACTGTGTGTCTGCTAACAGATTGGTATTCTCCATGTTCATATTTTAGAGATTTCTTGTAGAAGAAGAGTTGTTGTTTAAGGATCTTTTTATCAATTTTATCAAATTGATAAAAGATTATATATTTAAGAATTCCAATATATGTTTTTTCCATGTATTTTCATCCTTTTTTTTCTTTTCTGTACAAAGAATGATGCTCAAAGTCTGAGCACTAGAAGACGAGAAAATGTAGTAATTGATGAGTACTGAGAAAGTGAAATTTTCAAAGTACCGACGTGATGCTTGGAAAGAGATGCTCTTAAGTAAATTGAATTAAACCATCCATTTAGGTACTTCCTGCATTTGAGGAACATTTGGTGTATTTAAAAAAAGGCCTTAAAGCAAATCTCTGCTTCCCCAGACCACTTATATAATTGTACCTTGAACATTTGCAGTCAGCCCATACAATTTTTCATCTACCCAGTTGAATGCAGCTCACAATCCCAAGCTACGATTCACTTGTTTCGACATCCATAGCTCTTCTGTGCATAAGAAGCAATGTAGGGTACATTTTGCTTGATGGTTTACACATTAAGCCCAATGTAGGATAAATATAGACTGCTAGATGACTGATATAAGGGCAGAAGTTCATTTCCTGAAAATATGAAACATAAGTAAGCATATCCTTTTTTACAAAAAAGAAAAATCTGAAAGGAACTCGATATGATAGTACCTAGCTTGTAAATCTCCACTTTAAACCATACAGCAGATCTTTGCCTGAGTAGCTCTAGTGACAAGATAGAAAGGATGAGTAGGAGTATGCAAAATATTTCAAATTGTGGAATGTGTCAAAGTCAAGGCCAATGTTTTGTCCATGAATCAGAGTTACAAAGAAAAGGCTTTCAAATGTTTTAGTTTCCAATTTGGAATTCCAACTGGATTTTCAGATTTCTTAACCGGGCATTCTTGAATAGAAAAAGAATGCTTGAGAAAATCAGAGGATGTAGAGCAGAGGTATCAAACTCATGGCATCATGGCAGCATCACATGATGTATCTGGCCTTTTTTCTGCTTTGTTAAACTGGGTATGGGCATAGCCAGTGTGTGATGCATCCAGCCCATGGGCTGAGAGTTTGACAGCCCTCATGTAGAGTAATTTCCCCTAAATAAAGATGAAGTTAGCTTGTAGAAATATTTGAGAGTAAATGTGGGGACCAGAGGTGGTATTTAACAGTTCTGATCAGTTCTGGAGAACCAGTAGCAGAAATTTGGAGTATGGAGAACTGGCAAATACCATCTCTGACTGGCCCTGTAAACCCATCTATTCTCACCTCCCGAGTTCCAGCTGATTGGCTGAGTCTTCTTCTGTTGCCCTGCATAGGAAAACAGAGCTGGAAAGCAGGTTAGTGGGATGGGGAGGGAATGGGATTTTGCAGTAACCTTCCCCCAGGAGTGGGGAGGGAATGAGGAGTTTACAATATCCTTCATCTGCCATACCCACCAAGCCACACCATGCCCACTAAGCCACGCCCACAGAACCGGTAGTAAAAAAATTTGAATCTCACCACTTTTTGGATGTTTGGACAATTTCTATGGATGGCCAAATAATTATTTCTTTAGAACCAGTTAGGCAACATTAATTGTTAACTGAATTGCAAAGAAATGAAAATGTGCCTGCTAATCTATACCTCTGTCAACATATTTGTAGAGGTTTGTTTGGCATTTGGGTCAAGCTCTTTGATTCTTCCATGAAATTCAGGAATTATAGCTGTGGTGGTGCAGTGGTTAGAATGCAGCATTGCAGCCTACTTATGCTGACTACCAGATACCAGCAGTTCAGCAGTTCGATTCCGAAGGGCTCAAGGCTGACTTAGCCTTCCATCCTTCTGAATATGACAAAATAAATAAAAACAAGTTATTGCATGTAAGCTGTTTTACAATACAGTTACTATAGTTTTCATATAACTTTATTGGTGGACCTTTTAAAAATTTTGGATAGAGAAAAACTGAATTTACTGTTAATAATTAGCCAAATATAACACTGAAATTAGCTTTTGATAGAATCATTTTTCAGCATTATTTTGACCTATATATTGATCAAAGGAGTTTCAAAGGAAAATAGTATGGCTCAGCCTTCCATCCCTCCAAGATGGATAAAATGAGGACCCAGATTGTTGGAAGCAATATGTTGATGCTCTAAACCACTTAGGGATGGCTGTAAAACATTGTGAAGCAGTATATAAGTCTATGCCCTATTGCCAAGTACTATTAGTTCAATGTCCATAATGGGCTTTAACTCATCATGTGAAGGGACACATTCCCAAAGTAACTGGAGCCAAAATCTTTTAGACCTGATTTTTGAAGTTTTGGAGAATAAATCAATCGGTTGTTTGACCCTCAGAAGTTGTAGAAGCACCATCACTTGAGACTTTCAAGAAGAGATTGGACTCCCATCTGTCAGAAATGGTGTAGGGTCTCCTGCTTGGACTGGGGATTGAACTAGATAACCTACAAGGTCCTTTCCAACTCTAATTATCTGTTATCTGTTTGTTGACTTTTGCCATTGATACTGTTACCTGGTTGGTGATGAGGCATCTGCAAAGAAACAACCAAGCTCAGAGACTAGCAAGAACTTCACAGTTCAACCCTGGGCTAGAGACATTCTCTTCCATTTAAATGAATTGTGGTATAAACTTTTGCAATCTATAAAATATTTTATTAGATGCATCTTGATGCAATGATCCATACACAGGCATATGGGTATGACAATAAAGATGGAGAAGTTGCAGAATCTGAAAAAAATAGGACTTCAGTCTTGGCCTTGAAGTGTTCATCTTATGTTATATATTGCCACTGAAATAAGATTGATCTTTTTAAATGGAAATTGTGTGCCCTAAAAGTGAAAGAATTACTGTTTCCACTGAAGAGCACTTGTGCAAGAGAATACTGTTGTATAGAGCAACCACTAATGTGATCATCTTTTGCATGTTTTTACTTTCTTTTTGGAGTGGGTAGAATTCAAATTGCAAATCAAAATGATGATGAAGCTAAAACAGTTCCAACTGACTTCACAAATCTGTGTCATCTCTGCTTGCAGGATTAAATACAATGTTCCATTTAATAACACAATCTATTTTTTAAATTATTATTATTTTGATTTCTTTTCTGGCTTATGCTTTCCCCTGTATCCAACCGTTATGTTTCCAAGATATGGTGTATCATTTTGTATGTTGTGGAATCCAGCCAGTTGCAGCTTATTTAACAAAGCATACCAAGCCCTGGTTTAGCATAATATCAGCACAGTTATTGAACAGAAGCACAGAGCTTTTTCTTTACAAAAAAAATGTTCTTACAGAATTATCTATAGTTCTCCTTTCATTTTATTATGTTTCCATTACTTAGATCAGGTCTGTCCAAATCCAGATGACCACAAATAGCAGTTTTTTTTAAAGAAAGGTCGGAAGGAAGGAAGAAAAGAGAGAGAGAAGGAAGGAAGGAAAATAGAAGGAAGGAAGGAAGGAAGGAAGGAAGGAAGGAAGGAAAGAAAGAAAGAAAGAAAGAAAGAAAGAAAGAAAGAAAGAAAGAAAGAAAGAAAGAAAGAAAGAAAGAAGCAGAAATATATTTGTTGCCTTGTGGTGGTGCTCCATAGATCTGCAGACAAAATCTGACTCTTCATGATTTTGTGCAAATTGCTTTGAGTGACCGTGGAAGAAAAGTTGCCTTCAGAAACTATTAGCAGATAAAGTCTTAGTTGATTTTGGTTGTATTACACAACCAGTGAGGTATTAGAAAAGTGGTGTGTGTGAATCAGTAAATAATCCAACCTACTGCACTGAATTCTAGTCTGTAACACTTTTTCTACAGGGAAAAAAGAGAAGTAACTATTGCCATTTGCTGTATCACTTCACATCCAGTCCTTCATAAGCATCCTCTATTAATTGATGCAGCTATTAATATACTGTAAATTGCCCAGAAATATTTTTTTACAACATCAACAACAAAAGAAAAACAAAGATTTCTTTATTGGTCATGTATGATTGGGCACACAAGAAATTTGTTTCCGTGTATAAGCTCTCAGTGTACATACAAGCAACAAGTGATAAATCATGATCATAATCATTGTAACATACATTCATCCTAAATCATGAGATACAACACTTAATGATCATCATAAGATACTAAATAAGCAATCAAGATAAATCATACTAAGATACTCAATAAAAGAATTAATAAGCAACAAAGTTATAGTCATAAGAAGATAAGGTAATAGGAAAGATGAGAAGAATAACAGTAATACAGCCCTACAAGGTAATTTGATAGTATTGTGGGAATTAGTTGTTTAGCGGAGTGATGGCATGGAGAAAACCAGGCACAGTTTATCTTGAATTTAATGGGAAAGTCCACAGACAAGAACAAAACTGTCAAAATGGTTGCAATAGTTGATCAGAGCCCCTCTGTTGTTGTTTTTTTATGTGCAACTGCTTTAGCATTTAGGAACAGAGGTAAGCCCCATGCTGTCTCTTTACCACCTCTTGCTTCCTCCACACTCAGGTAGGAACAAGGGGAAGGGGAGAGATTGGCAGCATGGGTTTCCATGTGGGGGTGAGGTGGTCCCAGTGAAATCCAGTGAGGGGTGGTACTGATCTGCAACCTGGTAATAGCCATCCGGTGCAGACCACTGCCATCCTGAGATCCAAGATGGCTGGCATCCTGAATGAAGGGAAGTGCTTGGCACACAGTCCCCAGAGATGCCAGGCCCACATGCTCATCACCTCTTGTGCGCACACCCAGGGGTCAGGACTGAAGCAGTGGCGCAGATCTAAAACTAGCAACAGTTCAGCCTGGATGGCTACCACCAGCTGGCAGATCAATGCCTGGTTGGCCGAGGCCAGGCCAAAGCATCATGGGTCAGTCCTTCACTATTTCCAGGGAAGACCCATGGGCCAGATTTAACCACCTGGTGGGCTGGTTCCATCCCATGGGCCTTGAGTTTGACACCCCTGGTCTAAAGCAGCTGCCCCCAAGTTTTTGGGCACCAGATCTGTGGAGAGAAATTTTTCCATGGACCAGAGAGGGGCTGATTTTGTGTGCTGCCTGCATTCTGTGGATGAGTCTTCACTTGTTTGCATGGCCCGGTGCTGCAGGACAATGCTGGTCCACAAATTGGGGGGGTTGGGGACCACTGGTCTAGGATTTCCGGGGGGGGGGTTGGACTAGAAGATCTCCAAGGTCCCTTTCTATAAAGTCCCAACACTCGCATTACATTTTACAGGGCCAAATAGCATTAGTCTTTCCCTGATTAGTCTTTCCCTCTATAAAAGTGTTGCATCTCCGTTTGTGTTTGAAAAGTAGGGACAGCAGCTTTGGATGATAAGAAAAAGCTTACATTGGCAATATTGAAAGAAGGTCTGAAAGAAAAATAATTTGTATTAACGGAATAACAAAAGAGTTGAAAGGGACTTTGGAGATCTTCTAGTCCAACCCCCTACTCAAGCAGGAAAAATATAAGATCAGCAAAAGATCTTATATCGGAAAGGTGGATATGAATGCTCTGGTGCTTGTTTTCCAAGCTATGAAGAGTTTTCTCATAAACTCCAGCACCAGACCAATCTTGATCAATACAAGGAAGCTAATCAAGGAATGGTTGGATATAGAACAACCTGCAAATTTCAGGGCTGTTGGTTGGCTGGGAAAGTAAAAACACCACGAAGTAAGTAAAGTCAAGGACCTTGGAGTACTCATCTCTAATGACCTAAGTGCTAGAGCCCATGGTAACAAATAGCCAAAAAGGCATTAAGAGTTGTTAACCTAATCCTTCGTAGCTTTTTCTCTGGTAATATCACACAACTAACTAGAGTATACAAAACATTTGCTAGACCAATACTTGAATACAGCTCATCAGTCTGGAACCCACATTACATATCTGATATTAATACAGTTGAGAAAGTCCAGAAATATTTCACAAGAAGAGTTCGCCACTCCCCTACTCATTGAAGAATACCTTATGCCACCATGAAAATCTAGATATAGAAAACCTAGAACTATGCCACTTTCAGTCCGATCAAAGTATAATATATAAAATCATACATTGCAATCTCCTACCTGTCAATGAATACTTCAGTTTCAGCCATAATAATACAAGAGCAAAAAATAGATACAAACTCAAGGTAAACCGCACCAAACTTGATTGCAGGAAATACAACTTCAGCAACAGAGTGGCCAATGTCTGGAATACTCTACCTGACTCTGATTTCTTCCCCAAACTCCAAAAACTTTAACCTGACACTGTCTACTACTGACCTCACCCCTTTCCTAAGAGGGCTGTAGGGGGTGTGCATAAGCGCACAAATCGTGCCTACCATCCCTGTCCTGTTGTTTCTTTTATTTTTCTTATATGTATCCATTTTATGTTTATACTTATACCTGTTATCTTGTAAGGGATTGACAAAACAAACAAACAAACAAACAAACAAGCCCAAAGTGTTTCTAGGAAATTACACAAAGGTACCAAAAACTGCATATCCAAACTTCAGTAAAATTAGATTTAAGTTTGTCATCTGAGCACTAGATAGATATGTCACTGTTCACAAGTAATTCACCATTTCCTTCTTCTGGGACTTATTTATTGTTCAGTCTAACCAACAGCCCTTCCTTTCTTGCAGGTGTTTCCTTCACCCGAACCTGTAGCATCCCTTCTTTTTAAACACAAAGAAAGATACAACCCTTTTATAGATTTTTAATCAGGGAAAGACTAATGGTAGTTGACCCTGTGAAATGTAATGCGAGTATTGGGACGTTATAGAAAAATTGCTTTATATCATTTTATGCACTGTCATTTTGATAAGCTCACTTTTCAAAATCCACTTGATACCATTTTGGTATTCTGTACTGTCCTTCCATTCAGTAATTTTGTTGCTATGTTTTAGAATTGATTTGGGAGGAAAAAACTGTCCTTAATGCTCTAAGCTGTCAGCCAATATGTAAAATAAAAAATGTCAGAGATAAGAGAATTTTCATTTTCTTTCATTAAACTCTCTTTAAGGAACACATTTTATATGATAGGATACTTGATACTGACAAGTGATCTCTGCTTCTGTCAGAAAACATCTGCCATAAAATGGAGGCATTCTTAGTGATACTAAATATTGTATTAGATATAACTTGACTTTTACAGAAATTAATAGAACCCTATTAGTCAGTATCTGTGGCCTATAAGATCAATTTATGGGCCTCCTGCTTTTGTGCCTTAATAAAAAATAATTTTATAACATGATTCTTCTTGGAAGAAAAACAAACAGCTTAAAACTACTTTAGTGAAATCTATCAGTTCAAATCATGACTTTAGGGGAATTGCCAATACATTCTGGTCATGTTCTGCATCTGGACTATTTAGAAACAACATTATTGAATAAGAGGGTGACAGGTAACATCCAGCTTAAATATAGAAGTTGGACAAACTTGGTAGTTTACAGGATGGATTAGTTATGGACTGGAGCACAAAGTAGTCAACCATTTCCAGAACTTTTGAATGCCAACATGACCTTTCTTTCAGGTTCCCTCACATACAGGAGTGTGTGTGTGTGTGTGTGTGTTACAGGGACAAGTTCATTTCAGCCTAAAATCTTTAAACCACTATCTTCAAAGATATCTGATGGACCTTATTTTGTTTAAAATAAAGTCAACAGTAATATTGTTTAAGGCTGTTTTTTTTTATGACCAGCAAGACAAGGTGCAAAGGAGAACCTTTTGAAAGAGTAATTCCAGATAATTGAAATGGGAAGAACATTAATGTCAAACAACTTATTCATCCACCTTGCTAAATATAATGAGAGAGACATACAGCTATAAGGACTTTTTAATTTTTTGTAATTGACTAAACAATATCCAGTGATCACATTCCTGATTTAAGCAAGCTATGTAGCATAAGATCTCTCTGTATATATTATATTATTTATGGAAAAGACCTGCAAGAAAGGAAGCTCTCTCTCTCTCTGTGTTTTAGAGGGACAAGTCTTTTAGTTAGATTGAGCAATAAATAAGTCTAAGAAGAAGGAAATGGTGAATTACTTGTGGACAGTTACATATCTACGTAGTGCTCAGATGACAAACTTACTTATTGCATGTCCATATTCAGTAAAACTATATTTGTTTTACTGAATATGGACATGCAGTTTTTGGTACCTTTGTGTAATTTCTTTGGTAACACTATGGGCTTGCTTATTTATTACTTACTTCATGGCGTTTTTAATTTCCCAGCCTATCTACAGCTCTGAAATTTGCAGATTGTTCTATATGCAATCATTTCTTGATTAGTTTCCTTATATTGATTAAGATTGGCCTAGTGCTGGAGTTTATGAGAATACACTTCATGGCTTGGAAAACAAGCATCAGCACATCCAGAGCCACCTTTCTGATATAAGATATTTTGCTGATCTTATTTTTTTAAAAAAAATCTGGTATTTTTCCTTAATGAATTAATTCTGTCTACATTTATTCCACTTCACCCATTCAAAGAAGTGTACCTTGAGGGGAGAAGACAAGTTAGCTGTCATATTAAATGTTACTCAACAAATACATGAGTAAACAGAAGAAAGAAGAGGCCATAAGCAACAGATAATGCTGACTACAGCTGCTATAACCTCTCTGGTAAACAAATATGTTTCCATCAGATGCTAATAATCACTAAAATATGCAGGAGTCATTCTAATGAAGAAAAGTGTCAAAGACAAAATGCCATGATGGAAAAACAATCTTATCAGAAGTATGCAATCTTATATTTAGGAAGAATTCTTTCAGATGATCTTGAGTTTCTTATTGTCCATTCAGTTCGTACTTTTTCTTTTTCTCTTTTTTGGGGAGGTTACTTTGAGAAGTAAAGGCAAGGCATTGAGGTTGTTCCTCAAATTTCCTCTAATGTTAACAATGCTGCAAAGTGGGTTGACCAGAAAATAAGAAAATTAGCCTCAAATCAGGCACTGATTTACTGAACTAAATGTCCCTGGTGGTCTAATCCTAACCTCTGTACTTTGTTGTTGTTTTAACCAATCAGTTGTGTCTCTCTTGGTGACTTTATAGGCAAATGTTCTCCATGCTACCTTGTCAAGCACAGCTTTTTTCAGCTGTTGATGTTCTATATATCAGTTTTGAAGTTGTGAGCCACGTGAGCATAGTGGTTACAACGCAGTTCTGCAGACTATTTCTGTTAACTGCTGGCTGCCTGCAGTTTGGCAGTTCGAAATATCACCAGGCTAAAGGTTGACTCAGCCTTCCATCCTTCTGAGGTAGGTAAAATGAGGACCCAGATTGTTGGGGGCAATATTCTGACTCTGTAAACCACTTAGAGAGGGCTGTAAAGCACCGTGAAGTAGTATATAAGTCTAAGTGGTATTGTTATCCAGCCAGCATGTTCTTGACTTGCCTTTTCTTGTTCCACTACCAACTTCTTCACTGCAAGACTGTATATCATGAAACGGTTGCTTGCCTTCTTTTTGAAATCTGAAGTCACTTCTTCTTGTCATCATTGAGAGACATAAAGAAGTCCACCCTCTCTGCATTTACAAGGGTAGGTGGACCCAAAGGTGCTTTTTCAAGAAGCAATTGGACTTTCTGTTTTTTTTTCCTTTGAAGAAGTTTCACTTCTCATCCAAGAAGCTTCTTCAGAAACAGCAGAAGAAAGCACATGCACAAAAATTGGGATGAGAAGCATTGATTGGTCATGTTAATGACCCATGTGTTGCTACCTGCATTTTATACAATGTACTGCAGTGGACACATGATTATGCTTGTTTCTTTTCTCTCTGGTGTTCTTCAGTCAAAGAAGGAGAGCACATTTAATCCCAGTAAGGCTTTAAATAATTCTCCATTGAAATGTGATTGCAACAACAAGGTCAGGTTGATTCCAATAGCTGTAGACCACAGGATAACCTGCCATACAAGCCCCACAATGAGATTTGTGTATGCTGTGGCTTATTTTTCAGAACCATTATAAAAATTAACCTTTCCATATGCCTTGCAGAGTTTCAGACAGAAGCATCTTGAGTAAGCTGTGAAAATGAGGATTAACTTCCCAGCAACAAGCCACTGAACAGAAGTTATTTTCCTTTTCAAATGAAAATGAAGGATTTTCACAGATTCCCTCATGTTGAAGAACTAGATGAACACAGCAATATTAGCCTTCTCTACTTATTTTGTTCCTTAATTTGTCTTTTTCCAAGCATAAAGGCCATGAAAGATGCCGAATGATTTTCTTTTCTCTTCATTTAGTTTCTGATCTTTAAAGAAAATTAAAGGGGAAAAAACAATCAGAAAACTATATTAAAGATTGATGGGGGGAGAGAAAGAACTTTTGGGCATCTTTATGTTCTTATTTTGCATATTCCCTTGGACCGTTGAACTCTTTTGCTGAAAATTATAAAAATCATTTTGAGAGCATTCACAAATGGTATTTAAAAGGCTCATTGACTTCTTTTGTGCTTTTTGTTCTTTTGTGAGTGGCTCTGACAATTTCTTAAATAGATTAGGGTAAAATGGGCAACATGAATGCTAGCATTGATTTATGCACAGGTGGAAAAACAAAAAACTCTTCACAAATTGGATGTGAACTGTTGGGGTGAAGAGCAGCAAGGTGAGCTTCAGAATTGACCTCTTCAATGAAAACAGTTCTGTCTCTGGGAAGAAAAGCAGGCTAAAAATAGATGAATAAACCATGTAAGTTATATTTTCTCTTCCTTTTAAGGATGCTTGCCACCCTTTCAAGTTGCTTTGGAAGCCTTTAAAAACATTTAGGATGAAATCCTTGTCTTTCATGGGTTTATTTCTTAAATTTAAGAAATTTAAGCTTTCTTTCAGGAGCTGAAGATGGGGTATCTAGTGCCCTTTCCTCCTTTTTTGTCCTTTAAAATAACAACTTTGTGTTGTAATTTACATTGAAAGAGAGTGACTGGCCTAGTGACTTCTGGTGCTGAGGACAGACTCTGGATCTTCCCAGTCCAGGTCCATGTGTTCATCTCCTACACCAGTGGTGGGATTCAATTTTTTCACCACTGGTTCTGTGGGCATGGCTTCAGGAGTGTGATTCAACTGGTGTAACAACCAGTTCAGTGAGTGTGCATACTGACCTTCTCCTGTAACCCTGTACTGAGAGTTTTGCAGTGATAATTCAGCACCAGAAAAATAAACACAGATGGCTGATGCTTCATTTAACATCTTTATAAACATAAGTAGATTTTACAAACCAGTTGTAGATTTCTCCAACATGGAACAAACTCAAACAGAAACATGTTGCAAGTTCAGAGCAGAGCTCCAGTCTTCAGCAAACAGGCTAGTTAATTTCACCTTCAATAAACAGATTCAGAACTCAACATAGCTTCAGAGCTGCAGAGCTTAACATAGAGCCATGCCTAGGCTACTTTTAGTTTCAGTTTCCAGCCTAGGCTAATTCTAGTTTCAGTTTCCAAAACAGTCCTCATTGGCTGATTTAGTTGCTATGCCTTTTCATTGGCTGACCTTGTTATCAAGCTCTATTCCAGTTCATGAATATACTGACACCTTGCATTCTCTCTGTGTGGGAGAGCTGATGCTTCACAATCCACTGTGCCTGAAAACCAGGAAATAAAGATCAGAATAGAGCTGGGGCAGGCAGGCTGACCCAACAGCTGATCATCAGAGTGAACCACTTCATTCACAGATTATCCCCGGAGCTACTGTTCAGCTGAACCACGCCGAACCGGTAGAATCCCACCCCTGCTCTACACTATTGTTATGTCAGAAAGATGCTTCTGTGTGCAACACCCAATGGAAACAAACAGAGAGGTGGAGATTTGCAAACACTTTATACTGCACAAAAGAAAGGATATGTGGAAATGTAAACTAATCAAGGAGAGAACCAATCTAGAACTAAGAATAAATTTTCTGACTGTGAGAACAATTAATTTGTGGAACAACTTGCCTACAGAAGTTACGAATGCTCCAAGACTGGAAATTTTTAAGAAGAGATAGGATGACCATTTGTCTGAAATCATGTAGGGTTTCCTTCCTGAGCAGGGAATTGGATTATAAGTCCTCCAAAGTTCCTTCCAACTCTGTTATTCTGTTATTCTCTTCCCTGCATAAAGGCCACTCTTTCAACATTCAAGTTTTTATACAGACTTCTCCATAACCCACCATAGGCCAACCCCATATAAATCATCTTAGAACTTAATCCATTTTTTTAATATTGCTTAGCTTGCATCTGCATTGTCTAGCAACAGTCAACACATTTGACTCTAATTTCTAGTAACAATTAGCACATTACACCACAATTAGTACATTGCCCATAACTTCTTTTCCCAAGCCGTTGCCTTTTGATCTGCAAATCTTAGAAGTATTCCAGCATAATCATATGTTCTCTGCATTTACAATCCCCAGGTTTCCTTTTCACACAATCACTTTGTTCCATGGCTACATATAGGCTATGATTCGAGCAAGCATTTCCTACAGATTTCACTAAGCTGATTTCATTACCTCTTATGTACTAGCAACTGATTGAAAAATGTTTGCAAATAATAATTTTCTAGAGAACAGGGTTTTTTTAAGGGAAAGTGGTATCTTGGTCTTTCTTTTATACATATCCTTTCCTTTCCTTAGAATCGAATTGTGCCAAGAGAATCAAAATACTCTAGAGTGGGGTCCCCAAACTTGGCAACTTTAAGACTTTTGGACTTAAATTCTGGCTGGAGAATTCTGGGAGTTGGAGTCCACAAGTCTTAAAGCTGCCAATTTTGGAGACCTCTGACCTAGAGAGATCAAGTCAAAATAAACATTTCCTCACCAAAACTGTGAAAAACAGCTTCTTCAAGCCTCATCTGCCTATTGCCAAATGTTAACTCAATAAGACACACATAATCAATCAATCATAATAGAACTGAAAGAGACTTGGAGGTCTTCTAGTCCAGCCCTTTGCTCAAGCAGGAGGCCCTATACAATTTAAGATAAGTAGCTGTCCAGTCTCTTCTTAAAAACCTCAGATGATGAAGCACCCATAACTTCTGAAGGCAAGCTGTTGCATTGGTTCATGTTTTTCACTTTTAAGAAGTTTCTCCTTAGTTCTAGGTTGCTTCTCTACTTGATTAGTTTCCATCCATTGTTTCTTGTCCTTCCCTCTGCTTTTTTGGAAAATAAGTTGGCCTGCTCTTATTTGTCACAGCCCCTCAAATATTAGAATACCTGTATCATGTCTCCCCTAGTTCTTCTTTACTCAAGACCCAGGTCCTGCATAAGAGGAGGACATAAGAAGGACATAAGAGGTCCTTCACCCCCTTTTTAAAAAAGCTAATGTTGATTTTTTTTTGTCCAGGATATGCTTTTTAAGATAGACAAGATTCTGTCAATCAGTTCTTAACTTAATTTTCTGTTTATTTTGTGGCAAATATATGGCCATTAAAGGCTCCCACTGGGTTATATCCTGTAAATATAATAATACTGGGGCAACTAGAACTGGGTAGTTTTTTTCTCCCTGACATGACATCTTGCCAAGTTTCTGGACAGAGTTAGAATTGGACTTTGGTGCTGTCTTGCTCTTCAATCTTACTCACCTTTCCCTATTAGTTCTTTGCATTTCTACCTCCCTGAAGCTGATCAGAGCATTTTATTGTCTGTCTGAATCTTGGCTATTCCATGTTAGACACAACTGTCGCCCAAAAGCTGAGAAAGGAGATTATCTATTGAAATCATCCTGAAAGTGTCTTAAAATAGAGGGTAACAGATTGGCCCTGAATAATATCTAAGATAGATTCTTAGATATTATGATGAACAATTGACATCCACCACGCTAATCTGCAAATTGCTGTACAAGATTATTAATAGTTAGCATACAGTTGTCTTTGACATCACTGATTCATTGTATATTCCTACCCCTGGTAATATGCCTATTAATGTTGAAATCAGAGTTTTCTATTCCTTAAAGGCAGAACATTTGTCTTCCTATTTCTTAACATAGCCTTAATATCTATGGGTTCTGAAGGGTGGGTCACAGCAAGATTTGTTTGAAAACAATAAACAGATAGTTACAGTGAATATATATATATTAGATAAGCAAACTGCATTTTCTGTTTGCATTGGTTTGGTGTTACTGTATTTATTCCAAATAATAATTCTGAATTTAAATCAAACTCCCATCTCCCAATGAGCATAAAGGAGATTGAGAGACATAGACCAAATAAATCCCTTGTAATGTTCCTCTAAGGGACATAGTGGTTCAGTGGCTAAGATGCTGAGCTTGTCAATTGAAAGGTTGGCAGTTCAGCAGTTCAAATCCCTAGTGCTGCATAACTGGGTGAGCTCCTGTTACTTGTCCCAGCTTCTGCCAACCTAGCAGATTGAAACCATTTAAAAATGCAAGTAGAAAAATAGAGACCACCTTTGGTGGGAAAGTAACAGTGTTCCATGCACCTTTGGCACTTTGTCATGCCAGCCACATGACCAAGGAGATGTCTTCGGACAGCACTCGCTCTCTGACTTTGAAACAGAGATAAGCGCTGCCCCCTAGAGTCAGGAACAATTAGCACATATGTGTGGGGGGAACCTTTACCTTTAATATTCATCTCCTCCACATAGTTAATATACATTTGCCAACATTTCAGTTGTTTTATTTTCTTCCTATTGAGTCTTTGCTAATCACCCATGGTTTTGAAATGTGTTTTTTTCCTCATCAGGAGAAAGAATTAAGAATAACTACTATATATTTTGCATGTAGAAAGCTCCAAGTTCAGTCTAAGACTTTCCCAATACTGGTTCCCCTTCAGTAGTTCTGGAAAAAAAAATAATTATCAGAGGCTTTCAGTTGGAGAGAATATATTAACTGATCTACTTGAGATGATTAGAGTCTATACAGACCAAAGACAATTGAATCAATAAAAGTAGATTCACATGTTTATAATAAATTTCATGTCTGCATTCTGTTATTTCCAAATGTGTTTTATTACATTTGGTGATGGAGGTCTTTAGTAATATTTGCACTGCAAATCAGACTGCTGATTGCTTAAAATTGACACAGGGAAGAAAAAAAAAGACCTTACAATGTAATCTCACTGAGGAGAAATTAAGCAAATCTTGTTAAAATCCTCCCCTTTGATCTGAACAGCGCTCTTCAAATACGCTTCTGGTTTTACTGTAAATATAATTCAAGGATAGGCGTATTAATGTCTAACAGGAAATTGATCGTGTGAATTGGTCCTTGGATTAATTCAAGCCGTAGTTGCTTGTTTGAGATGAAGACATCAAAAGAAATAGGAACTTCTTAATGAATTGCTTATTGACAGTGCCTTAACTGCTGTCAAAAGGAATATTCAGAAGAAAAATGAGTCAGCAATTATTATAGCACGTATGTTTCTATAAAGGGGATATGAAGAGTATAGGGTGGAACTGAATGAGAGTCAAACCAAGAAGAGAGGTCAAAAAGTATATGGATTTTCCAGTGAAGCTTCCATGGGTGAATTACCTCCCATTAGATATAAAAAGCATTGCTTTTGCAGTTCACTATTTTAAAATCACAGAATTGGAGAAAGGGCCATATTGGGTGCAGGTTTACACAGCTACCACACAGTGCATTCTAAATGCCACAACTGTACCACACCTGGAATATTGCATCCAGTTTTGATCACCACATTCTGTAAAAAAAGATGTTGAGCCTTTGAAAAGAGCAGAGAAAAAAGCTGAAGGGCTAAAACATGTGAAGAACAGCTGCAAGGATATGCCTAGGGTAGTGAAAAGAAGGACTAGGGGTGATATCAGGGGTGGGATGTTGCCAATATAACTACCGGTTTGGTGATTGTGTGCATGACCACCAATGTAAAAACACTTACCTGATATGTGTTCTGACCCAAACCCTTTTCCAAGAAAACAAATACAAACCAAAGGGAACAGAGACCTTTGAATGATTCGTTCGAATCCCCAGTTAAAAGGCTGCTGCAAACTAATTAACTTTGAAGCCTCACCAAGACTGTGCAAAGCTTCCAAGAATAACAGATAAGAATTATTCTACAACACAAGAGCCTTCAAATACCAACTTAAGATACTGCAGTGTCCAAGAGGCTGGAGTTTCAAAATGTTTTTGCTTTCTACAAAAAATGTTCGCTTCACAGCTGGCTTTTATCTTCTTGAAGGAGAGGCCATTACCTTGCAGCTTTACTCCTGAGTCACCAGTGCTGCTGCAACTGTTCTTTCCTGTGAGCAACTCCGTGCGCATGTGCACTTGGCACAGGCTCCTTGGGAATCTCCTCATCATTGCTACCAGCCCCCACAATCTCTGAAGGCAGCAGTCTACTCTCTAATGGTCCTGGCTCCTCAT
The DNA here is from genome assembly GCA_004320025.1 of Laticauda laticaudata. NCBI lineage: Eukaryota > Metazoa > Chordata > Lepidosauria > Squamata > Elapidae > Laticauda > Laticauda laticaudata. Next base: position 64,135 of record BHFT01018176.1, on the reverse strand, counting down.
CTGAGTCCTCACTTTCCTCAGCTGTCCACACCTGCTGATGGCTAACCACAACACTATGTTACTTTGGGGGAGTAACACAGGTGAGGAGCAGCAATCCACTGTTCCATGCTGATCAGATGGGATGATAATGGTCAGTACAGTGCAGTGGTGCATGGGCAGATCCACATGCTTGTCGGAGTGAACCTGTATGCTCCCAGCTGATTTTTGGATCAAGGGGTCCAAACTGGAAGAATCCGACCCCTGGGTGGCATGATAGCAAAGATCAAATTTTTGAGGGATTGCCATAAAGATGAAGGGGTCAACTTATTTTCCAAAGCATCAGAAGGCAAGCAAGAAACAATGGGTAGAAACTAATCAAGGAGAGAAGCAACTTAGAATTAAAAAGAAACTTCCTAACAGTGAGAACAATTAACTAGTGGAACAACTTGCGTTCAGAAGTTGTGGGTGCTCCATCACTGGAGGCTTTTAAAAAGAGAGTGGACAGACATTTCTCTGAAATGGTTTAGGGTTTTCTGCTTGAGCAGGGTTTGGACTGGAAGACCTCCAGGATCCATTCTAAATCTGCTATTCTCTTAAATGCCAAGCCCATCATGATGTCAGTACAGAAGCAGTACAGATAGATATTTGTGCCACGATGCCTTATTCACACATGTAAGTCCTGTAATTTTTATGATATTTTTTATGATAATGTGGCTGGGTTAGTCTGCTCCTTGTTCCTCATGGGTGCTGGAACATCAGAACCAAAGCATGTCCCCATAATAGCCATCCATACAATTTGAAGACCTTCAGCATTTGGAGCCCAATCATTTATAGAGTCTACCATGTGCATCTTTACTCTGACACATAAGAATTTTAATCTAGCAAAGTCCTCCCTATTTCTTTTCCTTTCTCCTCCCACCCCTATGACAATCCAGGATGGGATTCAAAAATCCCAGCAAACGGTTCTCTACCCAGTTACTGGATGGGTGTAGCCATGGTGGGCCTATCGGAACATCCAGTAGGGCTGTTTTTCACCTTTTCCAGGGTCCAGAGGCTTCCCTTGGGCTTCTGGGTGGGCAGAAACAGCCTCCCCGGGCTCCAGAGGCTCACCGAAAGCCAGAAACAGGCCCATTTCTGGACTTCTGGAACTTCTGGGAGGGGTGTTTTTCACCTTCCCCAGAGACCAGGGCTTCCCTCAGGCCTATGGGAGGGTGAAAGCAGTCTCCCCCAAGGTGTGGAAGGCCTCCACAAGCTGGAAACAGACCCGTTTCCCAACTTCTAGAACTTCCAGTTCAGCCGATTTTTTGACCCTGCACTTACTTGCATCCAAAATGGGCTGCGTGGAGACTCCTGGGAGGGGCAGGATAGGGTGGGGTTGGTGGGCCCAGTTGGTTGGTTCAACTACCGGTTCAGTGAACCAGATGTAAAGTTAACATCCAGTTCGCCTGAACCAGTCTGAACCTGTAGAATCTCACCTCTGCTTTAGAGGTATCTAATGAGTGTTATGACATTTCCTCTACATTTTAACAAGATAAATATTTCCAGTTCCTTTGCTGATTTCTCCTAGAATTTATTTCCCATCTCCTCATTTTCTTCTTTATTTCCTTCCATATCCATTATAAAAGCAGTCTCCAGAACAAGAAAAAGTACCAAAATTCAAGATAAGGTAGAAATAGTAGAGAATAAATTAGAACATTTTTATAGCCTAGTCAGACTGCTGATTAATACTCAGCTTGTGACCGGCAAGTCCCAAGTGCCTCCTCTAAATGAAAAACCTTGTATTTGTCTCTGCTGAGTTTAAATATTTCTTTCTTTAATTAATCACACAGACAGAGAGACAGACAGACACACACAGTGCTGTTCAGAGCAGCCACACAGTAAAAGATAAACAAAACATAGAATTATAATTAAAACAAGGAGAGGGAGGGAAGGATATAGAAAGAGATATAGAGTATGAGAAGTGAGTAAGAGAGAATAGAGTAGAATAACAGGGACCTTAGAGAACTTCTAGTCCACGCCCCTGTTAAGTGAGAAATTCTACACCACTTCAGACAAATGGTTATCCATGAATGAAATATGATAGATAGATAAGATAGAGAGAAAGACAGACAGCAGATATAGAGATAGAGATGGATGGATGGATGGATGGATGGATGGATGGTATCTATCTATCTATCTATCTATCTATCTATCTATCTATCTATGATAGATAGATAGATAGATAGATAGAGATGGATATAGGTATACGTATAGGAAGAGGTATAGGTATAGCTAGACAGACAGATAGAGATAGAGAGATATAGATATAGACAGACAGACAGAGATAAAGATAGAGATAGAGATATGTTGGTTTCAGCTGTTTTTCCATTCGCTCAGTTTTGAAATTATGCAGATCTGCCAGAAATGAAAAATCTTCTTAGCTTCATGCCAGTTGCACATTTCCCAAATGTTCTCTCTACTCTATCTTTGTCTAAATCTTTGAGATCTCCAAAGCTTTTGATAATTGTTCGACAGCATACTCAGGACAAAGGTAGGAAAAGATTACTGTCACTTCAAACGCCTCTTCCCCATCACATAAGGTAAAGCCTCATAAGGTACTGAGCCAAGAGCTCTGCCAAAGTGCATCTTTATGTGTTTGGGAAATTAAGTGTAATGCAAATACCTCTCTCATATTTGTCTCTTTGTTCTTTGCCTCAAATGCTCTGCTTATAGAGCCATCTAGGCTGCAGATATGAGCATATAAAAAGCTATTGTTTCTCACTGTCTCTTTGCATTTGAAATCATAACACTGCACTCTTTGCTGGCAATGTACCCTTCTAAAAGGGATCAAAGGATACATTTTATTGGGATAGAAGAACAAGTGTCTGAATTTGGGGTGCTTTATTCAATTATAATAGGACAATGTCAAGCCGTTTTATTTTTTTGAAAACCATAATTTATGTACCTATCACCAACCATGTGCATGGTTTCTCCTGTTTGTAGTTTACAGTTGGGGAAATGAGAAAAAAATACAATTTAAATCTAACCCAGTCAAGATTCCTTGTTTTCAGGGATGAAAACTTAACAGGCTTATAAATACATGCATGCAACACTTGTTATAACTACATCAGGCCATGTGAAACAAGTCATCCTGGATTCAAGTAAATCCAAGCTTACCTTATCCAATTCCAATTCAAGTGCATCGTTCCCTTTTATTCTCTTAGGATATGTTGGAGGAACATATTGATCAGGGCAGACAATGGTAAGTTCCAATGGAAAACCAACTTTCAATAAGACTGAACCATTTTTGGAGGGCAGGGCCCTTTACCATTAAGCTTGTCTCTCCATACAATCAACAAGAAACTGGGTTGTATGGTGGCTGTGTTTACAAAGGTACATGTCTCATCCTCTCATCTTTTGTTAGTAAGATAAAACCACCATTCAAAATCAACATTCTTCCCTGCAAGTAGTAATTAGAAAGCAAAGCAGAAAACATGGTGAGTGTTGGTCTTTCCAAGTAAGCTTTCAAGCTCTCTTGAGTTGGTTGCTTTTTTGCAGACATTTCATCACCCAAAGTAGGTAACATCACCAGCAGGGATAGGATTCTCCCGGTTTGGACCAGTTTGGGTGAACCCCAAGCTCCAACGATCAACTGGGAGTGAACCGGTTTACTCCAACAATCATGTGCTTTCCCTGTCCCCCTCTGTTGTACTAAACCTATATCCTCTCAGCTGATCCACATGGCAGAGAAAATTGCTGTTCCTTAGCCAGTAGTAACATAGCAGATAAGTTTTTTTCAGAAAGCTGTTCATGCATGCACAGCAAAGTACGAAGCTTAATCGGTTGTTACATCGACAGCATCCCACCACTGATTTACCAGTACCTCAATTTTCATAACTGAGGTAAAATCAGAGTATGCCAAATTGAGCTCTTCGAGAAAGATGCTCTGTCTACATTAAAGATGAACATCAAGCACATATTTCCTTCTTAGTACTGATTTTCAGATCCCGGTAAAAGGATGTGTGAAATTACTCCTGAGTAGACCAATCTATGTCAAGTGTTTTCTCACAACAGTTGTGCATTCTTTCATCTGTACGGAAACATAGACATTTGCAAGAGCGTTGATTTTGAAGCCACTTGAGTTGGGCAAGAAGAGAAATTTCATTCTGCCTCTCGACTGATGCTGGGAAAAAGTATTTTAGAACACTGATCATAGTTTTTATGACAGCTATAGCCAGAGAGTAATTCAATTATTTTCTAAAAGAAAGAAAAAAAAATCTTCTAAAGCTAAAGATTCCTTACTGGCAAATCTGCATGGCATACTTGCAGATTATAATTTAAAATATAATAAATTATATATTACAATTTGATAATTAACCCAAAAGACTCATGTTTGGTCCTGCCCTTCAGTTTTGAAGTCAAGTCTGAATGCAAACACATTTCTTCTTTGTTAATTTCATTGAGTTGCTAGTCTGCATGGTTTACATCTGACATGCATCTATATCCATAGGAGGATAAATTATCCCAAAACCTTACATATTCTCTTGGCATCATTGTATATTTATTTTATGAGAACTTTCTTTGAAGTTGAACGAGTCCAGAAAAGGTTTATATAATGATTCATATAGTGTAAGTTGGGTAATTACAGCAAATAATTTTTAACAGGCTTGAAACATAACCTGGGAGTTTGAAAGCAGATGGTTTTTCATGGAGATACAGCACGGCAGGTTACATATTTATTAGTTTTCAATTCATTGTTCTGCACTCACATTGAATAGACCCTGCAGTTTTTTGAACAGAATTTTAAATCTGACTTAATTTCTTCCCCCACCCCTACTCCATGAAATCTGGTTTGGTTTATTCAAATCTAAGTTGCAATTTGTGTAACTTTAATATTACTGATTAACTTCTGGTACTGATGTGACTATAATATTTTAAATATTCATCTTTCCTGTTTGAGAAATTGGTTATGTTAAACAAATGTATTTATAATTTGACTGTTTCAAAACTATAAGTTCAGAGTAGAAGTCTTTGCTTGGTTTTAGTTTTCCACTGGTTACATTCTTCTGTTCTTGTCTACATCCCAAGTCTAATCCTTCCTAAAGCTTCCTGTGGAATAAGGTGTATCTCATGTAATTGAAAAGTTCCAGCAGGAGTGTTGATTTATTATCATTCATTAGATCTGACTGCTGGAGAATCCAGCACTTCTACAATGAGACTAATGTCTCTGGTTTGATTCCAATGAAGTATTTGATCTTCCACTTTAACATGTATTAAATTTTCTCTTTAAATTTGGGGTCTTCCTCAAGATACAACCATTCATCTGGAACCTCACATTTTTTAAAATCAGGAGATTATATCCGGTTCATGTCAGTTAAAAAAAAAATCTAAAGAACTTTCATAGAAAGTTGAGAAAAAGTTTTTGTGTTGATATTTGGCAATTGCTGTGAGGAAGTTTCCTAGTTTATTCAAAACTTACAACAAATTTAAGCATATAAATGTTTATAGAAATCCTCTACTTCAGAACAATTATTTATGTTAACTCTGCAAGGATGCATTGAATCCTAATTATATTATGAGGGCAAACGTTTGACATCCTAGGATTTAAGCAAAGAGATTGCTACAGATTTGAACATTGGATATACATCAGCATTCATTCAACTTTTCTAGAAATGTCCTGGCAATGTTCTTAATTTTTTATCTTGACTGAAGATAAAATCTTGAAGCTGAATTTACATAATGCTGAAATTTTGATGGCTAGTCAAATGTTTGATTGACATGTTTTCCAACAGCTGTCTGTTTGTTCAACTGTGTAAAACTTCAATGATGACAAGATTATCACAGTAATAAAGCTGGTACTGTTTACAGTGACCTGTTTCCCTTCCTGCAGAAAATATGATTGTGTTTGTTATGCGACACTGATATTCTTGGGTGATGGCATTATACTTGTGTGAAAGAAAGAATCACTGGAGCTTATTTGAAAAGTGGAACAATATTAGCTGCTGGACCAAGATGGAAGTTTTCCTTGCCAAGGATTCTGGGTCATGATGAGCCATATTTAGTTCTCAGAATGAAATTTCTGCAGGTCTGATTTATTAGCCCACATCAAGAAAAAGAAATTATACATTATTATCTTTCATGATATTTTTATGGGACCTTCCTAAGAGTTACTAACTATGTCAAAGTCAAATGCAATTTCCTTGCCAAATATTAGTCGATAGAGTTATTCTGCGCTCTGTGTGTGTGTGTGTGTTTGTGTGATGAAAAATTATTTGGTGCAGTGCAGACTTATATCTAAGCCAGGCTTTGAGCTTTCTGCCAATTTTGGGGCTGCAAGTTTGGCTTATAATAGAGGGTAATTTGTATTGGAAAATGTTCAGATATCCTAGGGAGGCATTGAGTTTATCGTATTTATTTTACTTGTATTAGCAAACCTTTAAAAAGTTATTTCATATTAATTATTTGTCAAAATCCATAACCAGTGTATGACCTGAGGGGGAGAAAAATAAAGCATATTCCTTGTGATTTAAATAATGTTATATTATGTAGAACACTTTCCTGTAATGATTTAAAGGTAGTGGAGTAATTAAATGAACTAAAAGCCTGACATATTTTATACAGTTTCCCAATTAAAGAGAAGAAAGGATACATTTTTTCTGGAGTCTATATTTGCTGAAAAATGAGAGAAAAAATAATTACAATGTAGGTTTTACTTCCCCTTGAAGTCTGAAGCCCTTTATCCTCCCTCCCAGAATTTTTTTTAGTTTATATTTGACTCATGCAACCAATGAAATGCAATCTGTTTTGCTGATTTGGAGATTTATATGAGGATATATACATACTTTCCCTCTAAATATATTCAAGAATTTTTGAATATATTAAATAGATATATTGCACAAATATAATAAATGTTCAGACCAGTTCAATCCATAAGTTAAAAAAACAAACCCTTGGTAACCCATGATAAAGTGTGATAAAATTATGTACAATTGAAACCTTACTTCATCAAATTAATAAGGGCTGTCTGTTGTTTAAAAATATCCATTAAATCAGAGAGTAAATCACCACTAAATGAGTAGTAACTCTACTTCCTAGTAACTGCATTTGACTATATATTTTTAGACATCTTCCCTATCCACTTGATCAACACTGACAAAATACTGCATTATTAGTTAAGTCTTTACTGATGATAGTATGGTTATAGTGGGCTCAGAGAGAAAAAAAATGGTTTATCCTAAAGAATACTGTAATTCTACCCTTTTTTGTTTGATATATACATATATACTGCTTTGTTTCTTTACATACCTTCCATAAATTTTATGAATGCACTCAGAAGGGTTATTTTAACGCTGTGCGATTTTTTCAGGCATTTATGTGCAGTTGTCAAATCTTTTATTTTTTAAAGATGCCACAGTTTTGCATCCATATAGGGACTTGTAATATTCCCCAAAGGTCAACAGAGGCAGAGATGAATGATTGATTGATATTTTGCTGGCTTGTCATTTTTTTGCCTTGCAGTCCTTTTCTTTAGCTCTGTGTCCTTGCATCCGGTAGCTAGAAGGAAAATGACAGGGTATTTCTTGGTGGCCAGAAACTGGCTCCCGGGGATGTTAATTGCATTTTCAATACCAATGCCTAGAAATCTACCTCTCTGAAGTAATGCAGAATTATACCTCTCATCAACTCTATGATTGATTCTCATTAATAGGGTGTCTAATGCAAAACTGATCGAATTTTAATTTGAGTTAGCCTTTAAAAAAAAAACAGTTGGGAAAATCTTGTTTCTCAGGGAGGTGAAGTCTGAGATCATTAGGGGCAAATCTGTAGAGTTGTTCCTTGTAGCTTCTAAACATGGATCATCTCCTTTATGCTATATGGCATAGGGGGACATCTACCTTGGGGATACAATAGCCTGCTTGTTGTTTTCATCTGCAATATTGCTCTTGTTTTAGTTTGCTTTACGGATCACAGTTTGACTTTTGGAAATCCCCAGGATGGGAATGTTTTATTTGTGACATGTCCTCTTGAGTGTCCTTCAAATTTCAGAGTAAATGTGAAGAATTGAAAAAAAGACCTGTTACTGATCAATTCCTCTGACAGAGTTGCATCTTGTCTTGATGTTTAGGTGTATTACACATATCCCAAATGCAAAGATACACTTTGACTCCAGAAAGAACATTTTCATACCCATGTACATCCTTATCTTCATTCATATACCCTTACCCTGATTTACCTCCTTTGTACTGACAATTTTTTTGCTTTCTACCATCAGAATCTAGCATCTATTTCCTGTAGGCCATCTGATAATGAGGGTTACATGGATTGTAAAAGTGGTAGTTTGCCATAGGTCCAATGTGATTCAGTTTCTATGCTGAAGGACAAGAGGTCCATCTAATCTAATCTAATCTAATCTAATCTAATCTAATCTAATCTAATCTAATCTAATCTAATCTAATCTTCTGGAAATTGAGATCTTGTTCAATGTCACTTTTAAATATTATAATCAGTCTATATTACTTTTAATGACCTGGTGACTGCCTATTTGTTCTTTTCACATTGAGATTGTTAAAACGACAATCCCTTTTTCAATTTGTACAGTATACATAATCAATGTAATCACTCATACTAGAATTTCAAGACAAACCAATGTTCCCCCTTTCAAACATGAGCAGATTCCTTTTCTAATTTGCCTTTGCTGCTTGGCCTCTGTCAAGTAAAGATTTCTCCTGTCCAGGATTTCTCCTCCTGACTCGAGGAGGTAGTGTTCATCTCTGTTTTTCAGCCAAGGGAGATAGCATTGTCAAAAGATACTTCTGTGAAAAAGTAGCCAGCATGAATATACTGTATGCCAAGGCACATGGAATGATTTACCTTTCCACCCTGAAGTGGTTCTGATCTAGGCTTCATCCAAATTAAGGAAACACAAACTGAATGTAAAATCAAACTATTTTAATGCAATGCTGGGAGTTTCTTGCATTCCCAGCCAAAGCTTATTAGACACAATTCTCTGAGATAAACTCATGCCTTTCAGGATTGTAGAAGGCTGCCAAGAAACAGAAGTCCAATTACTTAGAATATAAACCAACAGAAATTCCAGCAAAGACGAACCAGAATTTGCAGGGCTTCAATGCGGAATCAGAATCTAATGAACTACTTTGCTTCCTGCAAAGAGCACATCACCAACGGCTCACTTTTATCCCCTATGGGAGGAGCAATCACCTCCCAGCCTTACTCCCAAGTGACCCCTGCTACTTGAGCTGCTCTCACCTTCTAGCACCTTTGCACACACGCACACTGGGAACAAGCTCCTTGGGGTCCTCTGCTTTGCTGTTGCCAGACTCTGAAAGCTCCAAAAGCAGCACCCCACTCTCAGATAGTCCTGGTTCCATCCCTGCATCAGATTCAGGACCCTCGTCCAAATCCTTTCCAGACTCCTTGACTGGTTCCCTTTTGTCCTCAGTATCTGATACCTCTGCTGTCCACACTGGCTACTGGCAAATCACAACATATCGATTTATCTACTTGCATTTGTATATTTTCAAGCTGCTAGTTTGGTAGGAGCTGAGAAAGGAATATGAGCTCCCATCATGCAGGGCTCAGATCTCGAACCTGGGCTGTCAGCTTTCCCTCTGACAAGCTCAGTGTCCTTAACCATTGAGCCATCATATCCCCTGGGCTTCTGTTGCTGCCATCAAAACCTGAAAACTTGGATTTCAGGTGGCAGTGGAGATTCTCTTGAACCTAAACTTCCAAATTCAGTTCCCAGGATCCATGAAAAGATTTTGTCAATATCAAAACACTGTCAAGTATTTTGTTCACAAATAGGGAAAAAAACAGAAAGGGGAAATAAGACAGGGAGCAAGTGGAAACCAGAAAAAATGAGAATATTCCAAATTCTAGTGATTGGTTTGATTCAACAGATTGGTTGGTTGGTCAACTTTGTAATGTAAAACCCCAGTATGTTTTGGATATTCCTTTCTTGGGAAAATAAAATATGAATTAAACAGTTTGGTGACAAAACTTGCCTTTAGGAGTGCCCTGCAGGTAGCCTAGGCTAGAATACCCTGATAGCTGATAGAAGCTCCCTGAAGGCACTCCCTGAAGGCAGAGTCCCCAGCCGCTTGGCATGGCATGGCTGCCCGTTCCCCTCGCTTTAGGGCAGTCTCTTTTGGTTGATGGAAGCTCCCCAAGTGCACTCACCAGCCACTTCGATCGGCCGGTAGAACGGCCTCGGGGTGAGTGCACACATACCCTCTCCTTGCCGCGAGGCGCTTCTATTGGCAGACGAAAGCTCCCTTGAAGGCAGAGTCCCCAACTGCTTTGGGCAAGGAATGGCGCCCATATCCCCTGCCTTTAGGCAGTCTCTTTAGGGCGATGGAAGTCCCCAAATGCGTCACCAGCCATTTCGATTGGTTGGTAGAAGCGGCCTTTGGAGCGACCGCCACACACACACACACACTCCCCTTGCCACGAGGCCGTTTCTATTGGCTGATCGAAGTGGCTGGTGACTGCATTTAGGGAGCTTCCATAGCCCGAAAGAGACTGCCTAAAGGTGAGGGGACATGGGCAGCCACGCCATGCCCAGAAGCGCCTGGGGACTTCTGCCTTTGGGGAGCTTTCATCGGCCGTTAGAAATGGCCTCGTGGAGAGTACGTGCATATGGGCCACTCAAGGTGGGGAGGAAATTTAAGTCACCCCGAAAAGCAGCCCTAGCCATTTTTTCAGGGATCAAAAAAAAAAAAAAAGGCCCAGCCTTATTTTGTGAGGAACATGGTATGTACTCTTTCCATTAGTATCCTGCACTATTTCTTTATTGTTCACTTTCCTGTGGAAGATGCAAGCATATCAATAAACCCAATTCTTCATTAGGCCTACACAATCTTGGTTGGCTCTGCTACTCCCCGACTGTTGGCCTTTGAAACAAACAAAACACAGTGAACATATTTAAAGAAGATAAATGTGCAATGTTTCTCTATGAAGACCATTCTCCTTTCTCCCTTTATTGCTTCTTTTCTTTCCTCTGTTAGAGTACCTGCTTGTTCATTGCTTCCTCGCCTCCTGATCCAGCCGGGGCCATCAATCATTTTGAAGCCTTGATATTTTTTTCCCTCTGCAAGATGCTCTAGTCTTTTCATATTGAGGGAACCTTGATTTAATCAGAGATTTGAAAAACACCCTTTTAGCTCAACACTGAGTCCCACTCCTCAATGTTTTTTTTAATGTACAATGTCCCATTGCTGTGATAAAATTAAACCAGAAATATTGCAGATGGATGTTAGTGAAGGAAATACTGGGCTGATTGCTTTGTTTTATTGAAAGAAACAAACCTGAATCTTAGCAATAAAGGGTCATTCTGAAGGATCTAGGCAGATTTTCAAATGAAATAGGAAATTTCTAATTTTATAAATGTAAAAAGAATGAGCTCAGAGATGAAAGTCCAGAAATCACCATTCATTTGGTTTTGCTTGATAGGTATTGGTCAAAAACAGGTTGACTTCTTGTACAGGTATATTTTATGGTGAGTTGATGTCCCTGAAGCTCATTACCATTAAACCTTATTAAATGAATTTATTTTTGGTGCAGAATGTCACAATTAGAACTTTCTCTTGATAAGTATGCATCTATTATCTGCAATTATCTTTTAATAATTGGTGTTGATCTTTATCACAGACACATCCATAGATTTGTCAGATGATAATTTGACATTATATTCTAAAGTTAGGGGACAATTAAAAAAAGAGTATTCATTCATTCATTTTCACTAAACATCTCAACAATATTCTAATGGTTCCAGAGCAAGGAAGTTGTTCACATTATTTTAATAGCAATATAAAGGAAGTTATTCATGCTATTTTAAAAGATGTATAATATTGCTATATCTTATATAATTCATTCCTTTGTGTCTGGTGGAATTCCTGTGAATTTTACTCATCTGGTCACAGCTGATTAGGGGCCTATCATCATCTTCATTTTTAGATCATTGATCCAGCACTGTCTGAAGACAGTTCTGCAGTCTGTGGCCAGCATAATATTATGTTGCAGTGTGGAGTATGTGGTGAAACAGAGAGCACTATTATCTTCCCATTGACATGGTACCTATTTATATACTTGCATTTACATACTTCTGAACTACTAGGTTGGCAGGAGCTAAGAAAAGTGACAGCAGCTCACAGTGTCATACAGTGGTAGGATTCTAACCACCAGAGTACAGACCATTTCTGGCATGAGCCAACATATTTTGTTTCTGGAGGGGGAGGCATATTTTTGGTAGTCTACTTATCATATAGTTGAATGGAAAATATTATTTTCTCCTCCCCTCCAAAAATGATAAACTTAGACAAAAATTCTGGGCAATGCCCAGAATCTCACACTGTCAATTTCAGCAGAATCCACTCCTACAGTTTCTCTCTCTTTTGATTAATATGATTGTGTGTCACACCAAGAGGCCATGTTTGTACATACCTGTCTGAAGGTATGTTTCCAAAACTGAACTAAAACTGAATGTTGGAAACCGCATTTAGTTGCCAAAACAGATTGCAAGGAGAAGTTGAATTACACCTTCACAACTAACAATATGGTTAGTTAGATATTTTCTGTTCATATTATTAAAGATGGAAGAGAAATGACAGTGTTCATATCCTAGCATGTATTATCTCCTGAAAATTTAATATTGATCATGTTTGGACTGGACTGTAATCCACAATGGGGCATATAATGGAATCTCTGGTCAGAGCTAGAATTTGGGGCAATAATTCAATCTTCATAGGTTTGAGAACAATGTTTTTCATATTGTTCCTGATTATGGTTGTCTTGCAAATTTCATCCTTCCTGTGATTCATGGGAACCTGGCCTTGAACATGAGCAGTATTAACTAATTTACTGCCTGCTGATAAATTGTCAGAAGGCTCTTTTAGTTTTACAAGTGTGTCGGGATTTGAATGTTAGAGTTCATCCACTATGAATGAAATTTATTTTGGATTAAAGATACAGAACGCATAATTTTGGAAGGGTGATGGTGATATTTAAGCCTTCAAATGATTCACTCTCATTTCTGATTAATTCCAAATAATTTATTAATTCAAATGTTAGGCATTCATCCTCTTGTATTTGGCATTACATTTGATCTTTGTTATTTCAAAGTGGCAAATGTGATTTAAAGAAGGATGTCTTACAACTTCATGGCTTGTGACTTAAAAATTCATGAATGAATTAAATTCCATTGTGGATCTTGTATAACTACTGTATATGGAATAAAATCCATGCTTCCTGCTCTAATACTGCATGGTTGTATGTTTAAATCTACTTCAGATTAGCTTCATTGAATTGAATGGGACTTACTCCAAAATATGTCTATATAGGACAAATGAGAAATATGGTTATTAAACAGAGAATTAAGGAGTCTGATTAAGTCTGTTTAAGAATGATAATCTCAAACTTCATGAGGTGTGACTAAGTCATAGTTATGACATACTGTGCTCTATCCCATAGTCTCTGTCAGAAATAGACCATGCAAAGGATGACTTCAGAAGAAATGAATATTCTATTTTCATTAGGTTCTCTGCTGGAACTACATTGGAATAGAGATTAATTAGAGAAGGTTGCTGTTAGAGGACATAATTGGAGAACAAACTGAGTTTTCGAGTCCATTGATCTGTTGAACTTTTGACAGTGAAGAGGAAAAAATCAGATTAAAAAAATGAAACATTTGCAAACTTCACAATTGTGAAGAAGGACAAATACTGATTCCAAAAAAATAAAATAAACTGCACTTTTTATTTTCTCTGTGTACTGTGCAACAAAACCAGTTTCATTACTCCAGGATGTCTTATTAAGGAACTATAAGTAGATGTGGTAGGAAACACATTCTTTCTTCTCCCTCATCCCCCCTCCAGGTATCTTTTTTTTCCTTACAATTATGTTTAAGTAAAAATTCACAAAAATCAAAATGTACAAGGACTCATCAAGAGAGAAAGAAGATAGAGTGAGGCCATGGATAGTAGGGAAGACTGGAAAATGTCATAACACGTATGTTAAACTGGCTCGAGTTCTGATCTGCATTTGTGGCAATTTTCATAGAATAATATACAGTGATACAAATCCCTGGTTTTCAGTGCTACAGGGATTCCTAACACTTTTTAATCCTCCTTTTTTTAAATAGTGCTGTTTCTGAATCCAGATGATCAATACCACTATTTATATAGCTCTATTACTACTATTATATAAGAACAACTGGAATAGATTTCACTTGCAGATTTCAACATTTAAAGGTAATTAAAATGAGCCAGTGTGCATGATTAGATGTTCCTTCAGACATACTGTAGATGTTAATTACATTTTCTAAATAAAAATAGAATATAGGGTCCACAATAGAGAATGGAAAAGGGCTCTATCTGTATTGGGAAAAAGAGAGAGAGAGTCCATGTTTTTCTTTCTTTCTTTCTTTTTTGAAAGTGCTATTTCCTCTTCTCCTATGTGATGAGTATGAAAATAGGTTCCTTTTGGTTCTTATAGCATTTATCAGTGGAATAATATAAAAGGAGGAGGAGGAGGAAATATTTACAAATGTAACAGGCATTTATTCCTGTATAAAATGTAAGTAGATGGTGCCATCAAAGACTTTATTTTCAGAACATATTTAAATTAATAATTTGTCATACTTATTCTCCATTGCCTTGAGCCATAGGTTTACAGGTAGCAAAGTGATTTCAACTTCTGAAAGGAATCACTAAAAAGCCTATGGGTAAAAAAAAAATAAGCAGGATCAGCAAAGCTCTCAAGTACTAAACTGGGAAGAGAGAGAGAGAGAGAGAATATTTAATCTGCTCCAGAGAGAAATGGAGAAAAGGCTGATTTCTTCATGGTACAGAGACTAGCTAGTAGCAGGAAAGATTTATCATTTTGCAAAAGCTGAAGGGGAGTGAAATTAAGGAAAGCAAACACTCAATTTTACTCTCTCTCTCTCTTACAAAAAACTGCAAGATCATGTATAGTTCAGACAGTCTAGGGAATGTTCAAGCCTTTGCTAATTCCCTTTTATCTCTCTGAACGTCCATGAATAGGGCATATTTGAGTATCAGGTACCCATCTAAAGTGGATATTGATCCCGGTATTGAGTTTTATCAGTATTCATCCTTTCCTAATGGAACAGACTGGTCCGGTGGATTCAGAACCGGAGTATTCTGGACAGAGACCAAATCAATGTCTTATGAAAATACAAGAAAGACAATTCCTTGGATGGGCCACATTTAGCCATGTGTTATGCAGGGTGGTTGTGCCTGAAGTTAATGCCTTTTTTGCCTGAAATACAGAATTGTCATTTGAGAAGAATTCCCTTAGAAAATCAGAAAGTTTGGTGAAATCAAGAAATTGGGTTTTGCTGTTCTAAAATCTCCAGACCAAATGTAAATGGCTTTTTATCCTATCTGTAAGTCTGAATTTCCTTTTCAAAGTATGAGTATGATAGAATTTCATCTTCATACCTTATCTTTATCCAAAAAAAGAAGAAGAAGAAGAAGAGTAACATCTTAAAAATCCAGAACAGGTTTCTATTTTACTTACGAGGCACACAGATAATTTTGCCTCAAAACTAGTTACATCTGGTGCATATCGAGTGAGATACAAAATAATCTATTTATAACCTGACCTCCCAGTAGATCGCTAGCATATTAGGAAACACCTACTTAAGTGGTTTGATAGGTGATAATTTAGCTGAGTTTTCTTTGGGGGCTGCGTGAACACTTGCAGTGTTATTTTTCTCCTTTTTCATTATTTAGGAAATGTTTTAGCCTTTGTTGATCAGCATGTTCCCCTTCATTGATGGCATTCAGTAAATGACTAGAAGTAGTAGTAGTGGTAGTAGTATTTTTTTTTTGAATGCTGTTTCTTTCTTCTTCTGTTGTGGTTATAGTTTTTCCATGAGAAATTCATTATAGAACTTTCTGAATCTGTAAATAAGAAGGTTGCACAACTGTTTGAATGGGATTCCAAAAACATTCAAGTATTGAACGGATAAGGCAATATGTCCCCAAACTTTTTAAAGCAACCATGTTTTTTTCTAAAGTCACATGATCCCAGGAAAGAAGTTGACTGCTTTAAAGAGTTGAAAACAATGACATGTTCCAGTGTGCTTAGAATGGGACTTCAACACCACACAGTCCTAATAAAATTAGCATTGTGTGCAAAAAGTCCCAAATTGATACTCTGTACACCTAATATTAGCTGTATATTAATAGTCATGCATGTGAGAGAGCAAACAAAAAAGATTTTTTTTTCATGCTTGATGATCATTGAAGCTATGTCAATACTTAACTGAAAAAAAATCCAAAAAAGACCCTAGAAAAACCGAAGCAGAATCCTCATCAGTATCATGGAAGGAAAAATGTTAGCTAGATATGTGTTACCTAAGAAATGGATGAATCTTTAAAAAATGGATAACTCCTGAGATGCAACAAAATTAGCTTTCTTTTCACAACTGGTTCAGGTAGTTGGGACACTTTTGTGAGGAATGATGCTGAATTTATTTCCACTTACAATGTTTCATTTATTCATGGCAACTAGTTATATGATATTGTGCTTCTCATTTCCTAATGCAATTGTGATTGTAAGACTTCTGAATATGGTTCTTTGTAAAAAGAACTGTTTTTACAGAATCTGACTGTTGGCAAAAACACAGGTACAATATGTACATAAGGTACACTAGATAGAAAATCAACACAGACATCAATAGTTGAATAAATAATACACAAACCTCAGTCCTTACCCAAACCCACACTCTTTTTCTAATATATATGTGTGTGTGTGTGTGTGTGAGAGAGAGAGAGAGAGAGAGAGAGAGAAGAGAGAGAGAGCAACGTTTTTGGCAGAATCTCATCTGCCGTCATCAGGCTTTTGTATATGTTCGTCGAAATATATATATATATATATATATATATATATAATATATATATATATATATTTGTTTCTGAGGTTTCGCGGGTATTGTGAGTGGATCTTTGGTTATTCGGGTTTTCCTCCCGCGTAAAATTGAAGTATTTGGCCGACGTTTCGACGAAATCTCATTCGTCATCTTCAGGCTTGTGTCTTCGGCCTTGTGCTTCTCAGAGTAATGTGAGCTTGTAGCTGTTTTTTCTTTTTAACTGCCAGTGGGGTGTGACTGACTGGTGGGGGCTTGGCTGTGTTCGATTGGCTGAGGGTGTGTTCTGTTCAGGTGGGGTTGGCTGTGGGTGGTAGCATCTTGTGTGGCACTTGTGGATTTGGGTCTGTGTCATTCTTCATGTTAGGTATCGTTCAGTTAATGAGGGCAGGTTTCCATGGCTGGTAGCGGGAGCATCATCTCTTTTATTCATGCTGTGTGGGCATTTTTTTCTACTCTATGGCTTCTCTGATATATTCTGTTGTTTGAGTGTTCGGTTTTGGCAATAGTTCTAGTATTTTTAAGTCAATCTCATGTCCTTGTGGCTTTGAAGTGTTGGACTAGGGAAGAAGGTGGTTCTTCTTTTTTGGATTGAGTTCTTGTGTTCTTCAATGCGTGCACTAATTCTTCTGTTGGTTTGCCCAATGTATGTGGCGTTGCGGGCGTTGCAAGGGATTTCATATTGCAGATTGCAACGCCTGCAACGCCACATACATTGGGTAAACCAACAGAAGAATTAGTGCACGCATTGAAGAACACAAAAAAGAAGAAGTCTTACTTCCAATTTTACGCGGGAGAAAACCCGAATAACCAAAGATCCATATATGCCATATATCCACATACATATGACTTCACCTGGATTTTGTGCCACTTGCCTTAACATTTATGATAAGTATTTGAGTGCAGCAATTGAAAAGAAAAGGCAATGTTATCATTCATCCTTCATTGTAGGTGTCCCAACAGTGCTTTTTCAGGAGGCAACTGGACTTTCTTGTTGTTGTTTTCTTTTGAAGACATTTCACTTCTCATCCAGAAAGCTTCTTCAGCTCTGACAGGATAATAGGGAATTGAAGGATTTTTATTTCTTTCAGACAGCTGGTCATTTGCATCCTTTTAGAAGGTCATTAAAGCACTTGGAGGTTTATCTGTGTGCTCAGGGTCACCTACTTAGTGCTCCTATTAATGTAGTCTGCACTTTTTTCCTCTGGGAATTCATTCCTACTTCCCCATTATAATTCATCCTTCAATTCTCCTTCAGAGCTGAAGATGCTTCTTACATGAGAAGCAAAATATCTTCAAATGAAAAAACAAGCAACAGTACATTTGGGACAACCATGACCTGGATGACTGAGAATCTTACAGACTTAGTCTGTATAGACAAAGCTGGTCTCTACCGACTGACTTCACTGCAGGTGTTTCAAAGCTGCTGTCCTTTGTGAAAAAGAGCTAAAGAACAATACACATACCACATTGTGAGTAGTACACACACAGGAGATTCTAAATTCTAAAAAGCCTGTCAAAATAGGACTCCTGTACCTGTGATGATCATCATCCTATTCTAATATCCTGGGGCCTTTGATTGCCTCGAGTCTCAGGGTCAACATGCACAGAATTTATGCCTCTGTTTCAGGCAAGAGGATTTTTATTCAGTTGATAGAAAAGTCCATCAAGTCCCACTCAAAGTCATTTGGAAGGTTGTTGGCAAGGCATCAACTTCTCTGTGCCTGCATCTCATTTGCATGAGAACGTATGAGAGTCTGTTCTTATTAAGGATGACAGCTCATTGGTAGCTGTTAAGGTACTTAAAAATGTTTTGTCTTAATTAAAATTCTTCAGCTTTTACCACCTTAATTGATGAGTACTAAAATTCTTTATCATCCCCATCATGCTCGTGAAACCATAAACCAAGTAAGAAGTAATCACACTCTGTCGTTTTTTTTTCTCCCCTCCATTTTTTTAATCATTCAAAAGAGGGAAGGAAGATAACATCAGAAGTAAGTGTGTTTATAACCTTCATGAGGCTCTTAAGCAATCATCTACTGTATATTTTCCTAATGCTTTACTCTTTTTTAAAAATATCATCCTAAGAACAGTCTAATTTCACACGTGAGAGAGAGTGGGGGTGGTCATTTCCCTCTGTTTTAAAATATGCTTAGCTGTGTTGGAAAGGGAGACAACAAGAGGGACAGAAGAAAGGAGAGAGTTATCTTCTCTATCTCAGGTGCATTTCGTTGAGAAAACTATCAACTCAACAGATCCAAAGGCAAATGAAAGGATTCAGCACACTGAAAGGCAAAAGATGGGGGAGGAACATTTCAGATTCAGATGAACAGAGTTGGAAGGGACCTTGGAAGTCACCTGGTCCAAACCCCCACCCAAGCAGGAGACCCTTCAGAAGATTTCCCTGCAGAAGACCTGATTTCTATAAAGAATAGTAGGTAGATGCTCTGGTCTGCAGTGTTTTAAAGTGTGATGAGTCCTTGGTGCTCCCTGAGCTTGGTTGTTTTCTTGCAGACATTTCATTACACAAACTAGTCCATTAACACTGATAATGTTATCTAGTTTGGGTCATGTTTGCAAGAAAATAACTACATTCAGAAAGCACCAAGGACCCATCATTTCATCCCAGAGCTACGAATATTCTCCTTTATTTGCTTTAAGGTGTATTTGGGAATGGGTCCTACTGAATCCAGTGGGTTGTACTTTGGAGTGGACATATATAGAATGGTGATGTGAATCACGAAGAGGGGAATAAATACCATGTTTGTCACATATTACAACCTACTATTCCTCCATGGTGGAAGTAGAGAGGAAAAGTAGAAGGGGAAAGCCCACATACATCAGTATATTCATTCATTCATTTATTTATTTATTTTAAATGCATAAATTTAAAATATAAAATGTAAGATTAAAATACATATAAATTAATAAGATATTACCCCCAAACTAGCAACATTAATTGTATAATTGTATGTGTCACTTCTGTGAGATCCTCAAGTGCACATTGAGTGGGGCACAAAGGGTACATATACATACCATGTTTCCCCCAAAATACGACCTATCCTGAAAGTAAATTCTAGCTTGATTTTTTATACATCCTAATAAGCCCTAATTAAGACACCTCCCACTGTAAGAATGAACAGGTAAAAATTAAGCTAGGGTGGGGATGAGGGGGCGGAGCTTTCCCTAGTATTTACCTTCGGACAGTTATAGCCAGGCCTCAAACACCCTGACACCTTCCTTACCAGCTCATTTTTTCTGCAGCCAGCAAGGTTGGAAAGGTTTTCCTGAAGGCCTCCGCAGCTGACAACAGAGAGATCTGTTTTCAGCTGTGGAGGCCTTCAGGAAAGCCTTTCCAGCTGCAGGAGTTCCTGAAGGCCTCTGATAGCAAAAAGGAGGCCGGGGATGACATTCACAAGTGAGGTGACATCTCACTCCTAAAAATAAGTGGATGACATCTCACTCCTGAATTATAAGACCTGGTACCATTTTTGGTGGCAAAAACTATATAATATAGGGCCTTATTTTTGTGGAAACATGGTATATATTGCTGTCTGCATGTCACCATAATCACAAAGAGTAGAAGCAACAGATAGGCCCATTTGTTTAGAGCATCTCTGAATCTTGTTGTAGCTGTGTAGTCTATTCAATAATTTCCATACTTCCCAGCTTTCATTGGACCCAGGTGCCAGCTCCTGTTAGTTCTATCCAGTGTTGGTTTTTTGTAGCTTTCCCGAGATCCATTCTGCTTTCAAATTTTTCAGAATCTTCTGAGAATCTAAAGAAGCTTTTCATGGATTTTAGTCTGTGAGGTGAGCCAAAGGTGCTTTTTCAAAGAGCAACTGGACTTTCTGGTTTTTCTTTGAAGATGTTTTGCTTCTCCTCTAAGAATAGAAAGTGAGAGTTGAAGAAGAAGCTCTCACTTTGCTGAGGAGCAAAATGTCTTCAAAGAAAAACCAGAAAGTCCAATTGCCTCTTGAAAAAAAAAAAACACCTTCGGGACAACCATGACCTGGATGACTGAGAATCTTCACAGACATCTGTGAGGTGAGGGATATTAGAAACTGAAGATTCATTACCTCTATTGCATAAAGATCTCCACCTTACTCTAAAAGGTTCAGAATTGTACTTTTTTCCCCTTCTTTTAAACCTTGCAAAGACTTCTGGGTTGTAGGTTAGCTTGAGTGTCCATAGGAGAGATGCAGTGTTATTGAATGGGTACTTGAATCTCAAATGTGACCATCCAAATTAAAACTTGTAATATTTGCACCATTCGGATTTCTGTGTCCGGTTAATAATTCTGTGTCCAGTTTCTGCAGGTTAATACCAGTTTTCTGAGCTGAGCTTGAAATAATACCTGTAGCAGTACAAAATTGATACAATGCTGATAAAATATTGAATGTATAGTTTCACATCTCTGTTAAGATATATGAAACACTGTGTACAAGAGATGAAGCTTTATTGGTGACTTTGATGATAGTCCTAACTTCTCTGTCCATGAAGTAATGGAAGCAGCATAAGAAATGTTGATGATAAACATTTCCCTAAGCTATCTCAACTACTTGCTCATAAAATATGGCCCTTTCTTTTCTTAGAGCTCTATGATTATATTTTCAGTGTCCTCTATACTGCATTAGCTGCATTGTAGTTGTTCAAATGAAGGGAGCTGTTTTAACAACATTTTAGTTTAATGTCATCTGCTAGGTAGTTTAATAAATATATCACTGCTCCTTGAAAATGGGGGGAAAGCGCCTGAGCATCATAGAACCAATTATATCAAAGAAAATGAAATTAAAAGACATACCTAATTTAGTTGCAGCATAAATCTTCGTGATGACACCAGGCTCAATAATGCTAGGTTGATTGTAATGATAATATTTAAAGAAAGTAATCATACAGGGTTATAATTGATTTTGTGAATCTGCCTTCCAGTTCAGGCCTGTAATATTGCAAATTGAGGAAGGCTGTGCTCAATATTGTAGAGACATTGCTGAATATGCATGGCTTCCTAAAGACAGCAGACAGACAAACAGACAGCCTTTCTTTTTGCCCTGTGAAAATCCACACAAATAGAAAATCACAAATCTTTGCTGCTTTCTGGATTTCATCTGGATTTTTGAAACTGAGCTCTGATTGTTCATGTTTACAGTTCTGTTGGACAGGATATCTATAACTCCAAGTTAGGGAATTGAAGCCACAATACCTTTTAAATTTAATCATCTGTGGATGTATAAAACAACATCAGGTAAAAGTAATACAGTGGTATATACAACCGGAATTCTTGGGCTGAAATCTAACTTGGCAAAAACATATTAAAGGAAAATCATCCCTAGTGCTTTGAGGTTCTTTTGTTAGCTGTTAAAATGCATTTTTATCTCTAATTATTTCTACCTTTTTAAAAAATAATTAAGAATGGGGGCATAGAGTTTGGCTTAATAATTAGAAACCATAATCTTGTTATAACGGAACTAAAATACAACAGCAATACAAAATGAATGTTTAAATTACCTGTGTGAGGAGATTTTTCTTCTTCTGACAGCATTCTGTTGAACTGACATGACACAAGGACTGTGTAAATTTATCCACTCAATATTTGTTGGTTCATTTATTTAGAAACCACATTTATTAGCTGGTCAACTGAGAAGGACTTGGGTGGCATACAATTAAACATCCATCCATTATGGTATCAAGATATAAGAAGCAGAAAACTGGAGAATAAAAATTCCTCATTGGAACAGACTTTTATCATAACACCAGGGAAAAGAGCCAGGTTTTTAAGGCTCATTTGAAGAATACCACAGTGAGGGCAACTCAAATCTTAAAGAGAACAAGCAGGGGTGGGATTCAGCCAGTTTGGGCCAGTTCAGGCGAACAGGATGTTAAATTTACATCTGGTTCACTGAACCGGTAGTTGAATCAACTACCCTGCCCAACCCTTCCCTCCCAGGAGTTTCCATGTGGCTTGTTTTGGATGCAGAGGCTCTGGGAGGGCAAAAAACGGGCCTCCTAGAAGTTCCAGAAATCCAAAAATGGGCCTGTTTCCAGCTTCTGGAGGGCCTCTGAAGCCTGGAGGAGGCTATTTTCTTCCTCCAGAGGCCTGAGGGAAACCTCCAAACTCTAGAAAAGGTGAAAAATGACCCTCCAAGAAGTTTAGTCGGCCATACCCACCATGACCAACCCACCCAGCAACCAGGAAGAGAACTGGTTGTTGGGGTTTTTGAATCCCACCCCTGAGAACAAGGGAGTGCTATTCTAAAAAGTAGGAAGCATGATAGAGAAGGCACACTTCCTTGAGTTAATCTTGCTAAGTAGATGAGATCTGGAGCATTCCCGCTCTGTCAGAACTTACAGCAGGAGGGGAGAAAAACACTCTCACATATAACTAGCTCCTACACCAAGAAATGATTGGAAAATGCAGAGAGACCTGGCCCATAGAGTCTCCAAGAGATGGAGACAACTGAAAGAATAACATCATCACCATACCATTAACTGCTCTGAGCATATTGGAAATCTAATGATTACCAGTATAACCCACATAACATAGGTGTTACATGGGCATGCAGAGTTACACCTATAACTGCCTGTACTACTACCAGTTGGAGCTTATATAACAACCCCATGTAGAGTGTCAAGCAAGAAACCCAATGCAAGGCATGAATGACACTTTAGAAAGCACCCAGGTCTTCCGGTTTGAGTTCCTTCGGTGACAGACAGAAATCCACGATTGTGCGCTGTTTTGGTCTGGGCTCACCTCTGGAGCACCCTGAGCCGGCTGGTTTCAGGGCTAAGCCACCCCGTAGAGGGGGTGAAGAGGGGGAAGACTGCCTGCAGGGTTGAGGACAACCACATCTCTCCTCCTCAGCTGGCCATTACTCCCTTTCCTGAAGGCAGTTGCAGCGGTGGTAAGAAATGGCCACCTCAAAGAAGAACTTGACCAGAAAAGAATGTGCAGGAGGAAGATAAGAAGGTAAAAGTTTTTGGCTGACCAGGTTAAATTGCAAAAGCAACCAACTAAGGTAACTGGAAATTTAAACTTGCAAAAAATAACATCGCCCCCAAAGAAGATGTTGGAAGCAGAGAAGGAAAGTGAAAAGGGAAAGGTTTGGTTTTTTTTTCTTTCTTCTCTCCCTTTCCTATGCTGGCAACTAAGAGACTTAAATAAGAAATTGGAAAAATCCGCTTTGACATCAACAGGCAATTTAAGCTGAAAATAAAACAAAATTGTTAAAGGATAATAAAATTTTGGACACTAATTTTTTTTTTTCATAAGCAGGAAGGGAGAGAAAAGAACAAAAGGGCAGGATTTTGGAAAGAGGGAGAGACTGCTGAATTAAAAAGAATCTACAGTAAAACATTAAACAGACTCCTAAGATACATTTTAAACTGAACTTGGTAACTAAACAGTAGAACCCAGGAAGAGAAAGTGAAAAAAAAAAAAGAAAGGAACAGCTTGTGTATATTGGATACTGGTGATTCTTGGATTCCTGAGTTATGCAATTTGTAATGATAAATTAATTGGGTGGTTGTCTTAAACATGTATAAAAGTGGCACTATTCTGGATGAATTGAAAATGGGACATAAAAAGATATTAAAAGGATGCACAAGAAGGAGGGGTTTCTTTGGGTTCGTTTTTCAGTCTTAGAATGGAATTTTGGAACTATGATGAACAAAAGAAACGTCTGCAAACACAAGACTGGGCAAGAAGAAGCATCTTTATGAACAGTTAATTCTATATGGCGGGGAAGAAAAAGGAAGAGGGGGAAAGAGAATGGAGAATTTAATGACTAAAAAAAACAACCAAAAGAAAGAAAATAATTAAAAAAAATAGTGTAATACTGGAAAGCAACAGAAGTGGGGAATATACAGAGAGAGAGAATAGAGGTGAGAGACAGAGGTAAAAGGGGAAGAGAATAAGAGGAGGGAAGAGGAAGGAAAAAGTTACGAAAGGACTGGAACAAGATAGAGAACAGGACCTATTAGAGATAATGGGTGAAAATATAACCCTGAAAAGAGATTTGTAAGGTCTAAGATGTTTGTTATATTAGTAATAGAAATAACTTTAGAAAATTTTGAAACAGTATGATTAAATGAGGGAGAAAAATAGTGTGATTTAGTGAAATTTTGTTAATAAAATATGAAATAAAAAATGAGAGAAAGATTGTAGGAAGGGACGGGATTTTATAGTTATGTTTTATAAGTATAAGTGAGAGGGGAAATTATTTATGGAAAGCTTATAATTGATTCCACAGGAAGTATGATATTTAATTGATAAAGTATGTTAAAGAGTTAGATTTTAAGATATTAATATTAATGATAGAATTGATTGGATGGATGTGTTGTTCTTTATTACATTATTTATATATTTTTTTCTTTTTTAGGATATAGTGTTTATTTTAGAATGTACCAAGCAGAATCCGAATGGGAAGTTTATGTATTATATTGAATGTTATAACTTTAGGGTATATATTGAAGCCTAAATAAGAGTTAAATGGATAAACTTAAAAGATATGAAGGAATCATACTCCAATCTGTAACTGCAGGAGAAACTTTGTTTAATGAGAAAAGATAATAGGTAATTGAAACAGGACAGACAAAAAATATAAATATAATGATCTGAACTGAGATGAGATAATTAAAATAAAATTGAGAAAATTAGAGTGCAGATAGAAATCTTAGAGGAAATAGAAACTCAGAGCCACAATTCCCTGCCCCCAAACAGAAACTAAGCTGAGGCCAGCTTTTAGAAATGCAGATTTGGTAATCTATTCAAGACAGGATATTTCGAACAAAGGCAGAATTAGGTAGAATGGTAGGATCAGCCCTCACTCAAGATCCAAACCAGGAAAGCCATTAAGACACAATAGCAATAACCCAACACCCTTTCAGGACATAAGCCACCTCATTACATCATCTCAGAGAGTCCATGCTTCAATTATCTTTCCAAATAGCTTTCATTTTTCCAGTGTCTTTCTCCTCCTTGGAACTGAACCAGGTGATATTTCTTCCAACAACAGATACTAGTCACAGTTCAGGAAACTGTGCACCTGGCACCCCATCTTGGCAAAGGTGCCTCTAGGTGGCCAGCTGATCTTTCAGCAGGAAAGGGTCTGATGTTTCTCCAATTAGAACTAAGATGGAAAACTGTTGGTACTAAGAGAGGTTGAAACACACAGCAACTCTCTATTGTCAGGGCTGAGCTTAAGCTTGTTCCTCCCCTTTCTACCCCCAGTCCCTGGGACAAGATTCTGATTGCCTCATTTAGCCAGTCTGGGAAATATACAACAGGATATAATCAATGTCTTGATGAAACTGAGACTATACTTTCCTTACAAAGCATAGCTTATAAACATCACTCACAGTTTACAGCCAGCAATGTAGGTTGTTTTTTTGTACTAAACTAAAGTTGTTGATAATATTATGGTGATTTTCCATGTAAAACACTGATTAGTTCCAGTCCAGGGAGAATAACTTGTTAGACACATTTTGCATAAATTATTTCTAGCTAGAAGTATTTTTTCAGGCAATAAAATAGGCACATTAAAAGGTTACTGAGGTATTTCTGGACTTGTTTAGTCTTTGGGGGGCAGTTATTAAGTCTTTAATTGAATACAATTTAATTAAGATCCAAGGCTGTGCATCTGAATTATCTAGTAGCTTTCCAAGCACAGAAATAATCAATAATGTGAGGAAACAATAAAAGAAAACTGAATGCTTTTTTCCACCAACTGTTTTTCAATTTCATAATGGATATGAAAATCTTACTGCCAAATAATGTGGTATACCTACTCCTAGTATCTGTGTTACAAACTAGAGAACTACACATAATGCAAAATGGCGGTACATTACTCTATTGATTTCACAAATCAGCAATACTTATCCATCACTTTTCATAACTAATGGCAAATCACTTCAATGATTAGTTCTATAACATTGTAGGTCCCTACACAACAATGCTATTCTTTAGAAACTCATCTTGACTTCTTTAGTGTCGTTGCCAATCGTACTGGACGACTAGTTCTAGAAAAAAAAACCATACCATTAACTCCTGACTCAGCGTTATTTGGATTTACTACATCACTCTGTATGAAATACTACAGTAAGTCTTTAGAAATATGCTTACAAACAACAACGTCTGCAAAAATGACCAATTATCCAAAGGTTCTTTTTCATAAGGCAACTGGGCATCGTTTTTCTTTGAAAACATTTTGCTTTTCATCGAAGAAGTTTCTACAATTCTGACTCAGAATTGAAGAAGCTTCTTGGATGAGAAATGAAACGTCTTCATGGAAAAACAAAGTCCAGTTGCCTTTTGAAAAGCAACATGACCTGGATGACTGAGAATCTCCATAGACATTCAGAAATGACCAACTTTTATTCAAGTAGTGGTAGCAGCAATTTTGAGATGCTTTGGGTACAAAGCTTTTGTGATGTTTTTTTTAGAAATCATTTGATTCAGTTACTTAAATCACCTGATTTCAAATTAAGTATCTGGCTGTCCAGACATATTTTCTATTGAACTGTATTTGCTTTCACTTTTTTCTCATTTGTCAAACATTTAAGAATGAGAGATACAAGCATGCGTTTTATGTAATTCCTTCCCTCGATACTCTGCCCAGTCTCTCTCTGAGCAATTCAAAAATCTGATAAATAAAAAAGCAAACAAATAAATTAGTTTGCCTGCTGATAGTCAAGTTGTGATAGTAATTGCTGTATTCTGCTTTGATATTTTACTTTCCCAATATCATACATCTTTACAATTCTCATACTCAATTCTCTTACTAAATAGTAACCTCCTCCTCCTATTTTATTGACTTCCAAATAGTAGAAGTTCTCCATCCACTAAACCCATAATTCCCCCCTCAATTGATCTAACATCAGGTGTGATCATTTTCCCCTAGAGGGAAGAGTTATCACACCCTGATAAGAAAGCTGATAAGTAAATATGGTATAAACAGTTTTCAGGATAGATAATAGAGAATCTGATTTGAGAAGGCTGCATCTGTCTTTGTTGGCATAGCATCAATTTTAGTATGTCTACACAGTTTACTTGACATTATATGCCATCGTGAAAATGTTCAATTGTGAGAGAAACTTATGAAAGGTTGTTGAACTCAGAATATTGGATTGGGGAAAAAAAAATTTTTTTTTTCTTTCAGACACACTAGATAGACACAATGCCTTGATTTGCATTGTTTTCCTCCAGGTTTTAGCCACAGGACAAGTTGACAATAAACAATACAAGGATGACAAGTAGAAGCACTGGAAAGGGGAAGAGAGTCACTGAGTGACAGAGATTAAAAAGTTCAATCTGAAGGAAGTCGTAGAGGTTCCAAATACAATAACTTTGATTAACCTTGCACTACTTCAGGATAGGGTCATGCTATCCAGTTGCCATCCTTATTTGGAGATGTCAATCACATTTCAATAACTTTTTTGGCATGGGCTTTTAAGTCTCTTTATTGACTTTGAATAAGGCAGCTTGCTTATGAATGCTGCCTGAACTGTCATTCAAACATTTTTTTTTTGAAAGGCCCTGTCACACTGCCCAACGGATACAAAACATTAGTAAAAAGGACACAACGGACGAGGAAAATGTTCCAGTCTTGTTATCCGTTCAAATAGGGGCAAGAATTTGCTAAAGAGGTGGATAAACGAATAGGAACGGAGCGGGAAGGACGCGAGCGATTGGAATAAGTGGAGATGCGGAACGGAGCCCGGCGATGGAAGTCGGATGATGAGCGGATGAACATCGCAGGGCTTCCAGGGGCCTCTAGCAGGCGGTACGCGGAATCGGATGCAGCGGAGTGCAACCAGTGATGGAAGCGTGATCAGTGGAACTTAACAGATGCCTAGCGTGGAAAGAAAGGATGCGCATGCGGATGGGTGTTGCGGTAAGCCCATTGGATTATAGAGGAGAGCTTCTTCTGGAGCAGGTCTACCATTTCAGAAAAGACTGGCTGAGAAACGGATTGACGCTTGCTGCCTGCCGGATGCCTGCCTGCAAAGCCTGTTTGCTGTCAAGCTGTGATGCCGCTTGCTTGATCGTGGCCTGCCTGCATAGCTCTTGCTGCCTAGCCTCATGCACCTTGCTGTCTGCCTGCCTGTCCAGCCTTGTGCCGAGTGCATTCTGCATGCCAGCTTGGTGCAAGTGCTGCTCCCGCTTGGTTCCTGTTTCTGCCAGCCTCCTGCATGATTGGGTGTGCCTGCTTGCCAGCTCTTCCCTGCAGCTTGGCGCTGCCTGCTGGCCTTATTCCTTGACCAAGCCTTGTTCGTGACTGCTGCTGCCAGCTTCCTGCCAGCTTGGTTCATTGCAGCCTCCCTTGCCAGCAGCAACTCCGGAATACATTGGGGAAGAACAGGAAGCTCAGGCCATCTGGCTGCGAGCCCTGGCAAGAGGAAGGGCACCATTCACCTCTGGCCCGTGCACTCTGGTTCTGCTGGGGTTACTGCTTAGCACGCGCTCGCTTTTCTGGGGTTGAGCTTGCCTGCTGCTCTTGCTTACTGGAGGAGCTGATTGAATGCGTGGGGAATCATGCAAGCTCGAGCACAGCACTCCACAGACTGAGCCTTCATCCCTGAGACTGAAAGACAAGAGGAGTGCAAGACTCATATTGTGTTTTTATAGCTTGTGTTGGTTATTAAAGTCTTCTTTGATTCACCACTTGTTCAGTTTCTTCTTTTTTTTGTTAATAAAGTTTGGTGGAACTTTTAGAAATGGTTTTATGGCTTTGCAGGCGTTGAGGGTGGTTAGATAGTCAGGGGATGGGCAGGGATTACTTTGGGTGGGGTAGAGCTGTGGGCGGTAAGGTATAGCAGTGGGAGTTGGGCAGGGATGACTTTTGGATGGTAATGCTGTGGGATAGATAAACTCGTGAAGCATAGTGGGACTGGATGGTCCACCTCCCAGGTGCCACAACTGTATGCCCTTTATATCATAATGAATGTATCAATCATCCCACATCAATAGACTTTTTTATTAATGCCCTCTTGCTTGTAGGGCCACTCACATACATGGCACTGACTCATAGTGTCTGCACAGGGTCAAGGAAGCATCATTAACCTCATTTATCATCCTGTCTGGCATTCAGGTGCTGCAGCTGGGGAGTTGCAGCCAGTGTCTCAGGAGGTTGCACTGATTTTCTTCTTCGACGTGAGGCTGTGTGGGGCTTGAACCATCTAGTGTCTATCGGGTTTTGTCCTTGCGTCCATTCCCCAGGTCCTGTCCCATTGCCTTGTTGGAGGTCCACATGAGCTGTTCTGCTAAGATCTGGGTAGCGGGTGCACATGAGATGTGCAGGATCAGGACAGCTTCGCATGATTCCTCAGGTCTCTGGGTGATCTGCATGCGTGGTGAGAAGTATGGAGCTATTGGCAGGATGCCATAATGGCGTTCTCCACCATTCATTGCCCGGACTAGCCTGGTAGTTGAAGATTCCTCTCGTCACGGGTGAGCATGCTGGAGGTGAGGGCTTCTGAAAGGTAGGTTGTGAGGGAGAAGGTCATCAAGATGAAGTAGGGCACAGATTCTTGTTGTCGTTGGGTCAGGGGGTTTGGGGCATCTGGGAAGCCCACGATGAGGTTGCGTTCCAGCCCTCCCTTGAGGTGACATTGGCGTTTTGTACACCTGGATGCTGAAGATGGAGCGTTGCCTGAAGATCGATGTAAGACTTGTATGTAAGCATCGCCGGCGAAATGAGGATGATTGCTGAAGAAGCTTTGTAATTGAATAAGTGGACCCGACTTGGCTGCGCTTTGCAGGTCCACAGTGCTTGCATCGATGGCTCAAGATGTGGGGGAAGTTCACTTCTGATATATGCTGCACTTTCTTCCCATCTTCTTTTCTTCAGTGGAGGGACTGGGGGCTCTTCCTTGTATTTTTCAAATGATGCCCTGCCCGCATTCCTGATCAAATGCTGATGGTGTTGTGTGGAACCTCCAGCCGTATGGCTGCTCTGAGTGGTCCTGAGGCCAGGTGGCGCAGAGTGAGTTCCAACCTTGAAGCCCAGGTTTAGGATGGGCGAGGTTGTTGTTTTGCTTGGTCAACCTGGGTTGTCAGCCATGCTGCACAACTTGTCAAACATGGCTGGGTCTCATGAAGTTCTGGATATGCACGAGTGTCTTCGTTCCTGAGCTCACCATCAGCTTGTTGTACAGTCGTCGCTCTGCTCTTCTGGAATCCATCCTTCGACCAGATAGCTTCTTGGGTCTTTTTTCCCGTAGTAGAGTTCAAGAGCTGTAGATTGGCTTAGCGACTGTTTGCAGAAGGTATGGTGGTGCAAAAGAATTTGTTTAGATCCACGGTGGACATGAGCTGTATGCTTGTGTGAAGAGCAAGAGTCATTATGAAGGCTGTACAGAGGCTCTGCACCGCAGGCTGCTGGTCTGAAAGATGAGATCAAGGTGAGTTGCTCATTTTATAGGTATTATGGTTTTTCGCCTAGGGTGTCGTTTGCATCCTCTGGCAATACCTCTATGACATCCTTATATATCGAGATAGGTCCGCTCTGCGATGTTTTTTTCCTGTTTTAAAATGAGTTTGTTTCGTTCTGCAATCGCTAGGTGCATTCCATTATGCATACCGTTCCGCTTCCTCTGCGTCGTATTACCCGTGGAGGTGGATGGAGTTGCGATCAGATGCACAGCGATGCCTAGCGGATATAGTAATGAAGTAATGGATGCAGAACGGATTCCTAGCGGATGCTCGCAGAATGCAAGAATGGGACGCAATTGGATACAATTGTTCCGCTCAAAAGTTTGAGGCGATCAAAACTTTCCTGAGAGATGAAACTGCAATAAACGGATGATGGGTAGTAGAGTGAAGCAAAACGGAGGTTAGTGAGTACAGAATGGTGCATTGATGCATCGCGTTAATCAACGGATGACAAGTGTTTTTCTCCGTTTTACATCCTCTTTCCATCCGTTGGTGCAGTGTTACAGGGGCTTAAATTAGGTATAGGTTTGGCTTGATTGAGAAATGGTGGTGGTAGTGGCAGTTTCAGAAGAACAAACTCAGTTTCTTCTGTAATTGCTGTTTTGTATTGTTGAAGCCACCCCTACCAACACCACTTGTTTGAGCTGGCAATGACATTTCTTATACCTCTTCATTTAAGCGCTGTACTTGAAGCCTTTTTTTTTTTGCTGCACTTCTCATTGTGACTGTTTCTTCACATCCACTTTTTTTTCATCTTACAAATCATAATGCATTGTATTATTTCAAAGGAGAACTTGATGCAGTAATATTTATGTAATATGATTAAAATTATGAATTTTCTATTATTTAGAAAGCTTAAATTACTGAAAGTAAAAAGAGACACCCCAAAAATTATAATAATGAAGCCTTGTCAGTATGTTATTTCAGTATTAAATTTCTTGTGTATCCAATTACACTTGGCGAATAAAGAATTCTATTCTATTCTATTCTGTTCTGTTCTGTTCTGTTCTGTTCCGTTCCATTCCATTCTATTCTTTTCTATTCTATTCTAAATGTCATTTAGGATATCCATATTGGAGATTTAATATTATTAAATCTTAAGTTATGGGTGCTTCATGGCTGTGGGATGGTGTTTAAGAAGAGATTGGTCAGTTACTTGTCTTAAATTGTGTAGGGTTTCCTGCTTGAGCAGTGGGTTGGACTGGAACACTTCCAAGGTCCCTTCAAACTCTTTTATTTCATTATTTTACTTTGAAGTCAAATGCTTGGGTAGATCATGGCTGAAGGACAGTTGAAGGAAGCCCTTTCAATCCACCTCTACCACATCAGCCTGGCATAGTATGTCACATCCAGGAGGAAAAGAGGAAGAGGAGATTATTTTCATTCAGTAAGTCAGCAGCATAACTCTCCAAATTTTATGTTTTTAATTTGATCTTTTGACTTATTTTTTCCTGTACTTACTTTGCTCGCTTACTAACCAAAGCTTCCTGGGTCATATATAAACTGAAATACAATTCCTGCATACATCAATAATCTCTCTTTTCAAATATTTATATGACTCTCAGCTTCTTTTCAGTGGCTCTCTGAAACATCATGTCATACCTTTCTCTTGGCTACTCATAAAAGTCTATCGGGAATACACTTTTTTTTTCTTACAAATCTGTTATTTTGAAGAGCAGCTGAAGGAAGAATGAGGTCAGTATCACAGCTGAAAAACACCTTTATAAACACAAATTTCCTTGAGGTCTTAGACACCATAATAGTAATAGAGCTAACAGAGGTTTCTTTCCCTTTCTCTCCCCCCCTCTCCCTCCCTCCTTCCCTCCCCCCTCCTTTATTCTACACTAGGAGTCCTCAAACTTGACAGCTTTAACTTTTGGAAGTTGAAGTCCACAAGTCTTAAAGTTGCCAAATTTGGAGACCTCTGTTCTACACAATCCATTTCCAGTATTCTACAAATGCAAGTTTCATTCAGCCCTGAGGGCCATATTAATGGACAGGGGGATATTTATTAAGATAATCCCATTTGTGCATTTTTGAGAAGTGACTGTTGTTGACTTTAGCACTTTTGACCAAATTAGGTATAACTGCAACCTCAAATACCTTGGGGAAAACTGCTTCCTTTATTGTTCCCAATTTGTATTATCAGACTGCATTGATTATGTTATGTAACTTTCAGCAAAATATCAACAAGAAAACCATCAAATTCAGAGAAAACCAAGAATTCAACAGTTCAACCCTGAGCTACATCTGTTTTCACAAAAAAATATCCACGATTGGGCATCAACAATGTCAATCTATCATTTCAGATGAGGTCTTTCTGCTGAGTCAAATTTAAGAAAAGGACATCTCTGGTGCAGGAACTAACCTGTTTGAAAACTAACTCACCTGTTTGTCTGTCTACAATTCAACAAATCAGAAAAAAAACCAACTATAAAAACAAAATAAATCCAAACAGTACAAAGAAAATGGGGCTCCACTATGTATTTTAAAGAAGGAGATTCAGGCGAAAGAAATGAATATTTGGCCAATGAGTTATATACTCTCTATTCACAAATCCTATCAGTGAGAAAATAATTCCTTCAGAATAGGTGGTGTTCCATTACTGAAGGAAAAAGTCAGAATAATCACTGTCAGTATTGGTATGACTGTGTGCTGTTGATCTCGATAGGTTTCTTGAAACAATGGATGTATAAATTATTCCTTTTTTAAGAAAAGGAATTAATCAGAAATGAGCATGCTATAAAATGCATCCTTTCAAATCATCTTTATTTACAGGTGTGTGTTGGAATATTTTGTAGTTCGTGGGCATTTTTAGAAAATAAAAACTTGAATAAATGTGATCCAAGACATGATTGGAAATAGGCTCAGCTTCCCAGAGAAAAAACTGAGATAAGATTGTGTACCACCAGGATTCATGCATGTTGTCCTTTTAAAAACAGTTTGTGAAAATCATGTTGGATCTTGTATGACCACTGCATCTCTCTGCTCTGCTTTAAAGCAGCCAATCATTTTTTTCAGGCTTTGCTATAGTTTGGAAAAGTTTGAAGCTGCTTAAAGGAGATAGCTTGTTAAACTTAATGTTAAACCAAATTGTAGTTTCCTTTTCTTCCTTTTCATTTTTCAAATTCATGCTGAAGTCTGGGGGAGGGGGGGGAGAGATTGTTTTAATGAATGATGGAGTTGTGCAAGGCTTAGCCAGAATCATTTTGAAAGCGTGCATAACACTAACACATTCGTAGAGGAAGTGGTTGGGAATAACCTTTTGCCAATAAATGGGGTCTTTATGATTAGATACACTCATTGCCGGAAGTCTTTTGTGAATAGGCCATTTTCTGGACCAATCATTAACATAGTTACAAATTTTCACATGTGCCCCAGCTTGAGAAAAGTTGACCAGTCTTGGAATAATGACATTTTAATTACTATATCTTCTAATTTAGATAAAGATAGAACTATTTTTTACAAAGGAATAAAGCTCTTGATGAACTTATTGTGTATTGTAATTGCATCATGAATCCAATGTATTTGTCACATTTATGTGATTCCCTGGAAATTGTGATCTTTCCCAAAATCCTTCTTCATTTCACAGAAATAGGGGCAATTTATTCTTTCTTCCCCATTCTAGTCTGAAATTTTAAACCCAGTTCAGCCTGACTTTGGCCTCTCCTTGGGGCAATGCAACAATTTAGTAGACCAAGTTTGGAAATCCCTTATACCAAATGGAACTTTTCTCAGGATTAGGTACCAAATAGTGAGCCCAAACAAACAGAATATAATATGATTTATGATATTTATTTAACCCATCTCAATTATGTGTAGACTATTGGCAGATTGTAGAAAATCAGACATACCTTACCTTCAGTGCAGCAGACTTGAACATAATGGAAAGGGCTGGAATCATGGTGTATGTGTGTATACACACACTGGGAATATATCTGCTATGAACTCCACAGTGGTGACAGGAAGGGCATCTGGCCAATAAACATTCAGATCCATTCAGTTGCCCTGACTCCACCCTGCAAAGGATTACAGGGTCATTAAATCGTGTGTGTGTGCGCGCGCGCATCATTTTTCCCCCCACTTTTTGGGCCAGTTTGCAGGGATAAGAAATCCCTTTTACCAGATGCTAGAGTAAGTCTGCACATACTTTTATCACATCCTAGCTGCAATCAGTGGCTTACTGAAATGATTGTTTGGTACTGTTAATTCCAAATGAATTTTCTCTCCCCTTGCAATCCAGATTCCATAATGGTTTTACATTTGTTTTCCTGTCCACGTGCTGTAACCGCCTTCTCAGTTGGTCTGTGTTCAGCCTACTAAAGTGACCCTTTCTTGTGCTGTCATTTTGTCAAAGGGAGCTTGAAGTGTGTGCTCGTTGGTTTTGATTAAATTCAGAAGTTGTTGCCAAAGTGGAAACAAAGGAAACCAACGTGCAGTCCCCTCTTGTCTCCACCTCACTTTCCCTCGACGATGCAGCATGATTTCACAATTAAGTTGGCAGAAAACTGAGAGGCATAAAGAGAGCCCTACAGCCAAGACAATGGGGACTATTCTTCCACTGGCTGGGTGAAGAGATGGAAAGAAACAAAATTAAGCTGCTTCTTTCATTGGTGAATGGCTTAATTCAACACGGCTTGTTCACCGGTATTTCACTTCTGCTCCAGTGATTGACACGTAAAGGAATACAGCAAAATGAGCTCTTCATTTCCAATACAGCTCAGTTGTCTCCACCTTGTCAAATTTCCCACCAATTATTGCCACTACAGATAAAGGCTTTGTCAAATTGGGGCTAGCCATTTTATTCTCGGAATGCAGCCTCTTCTGATTTGACCTTGCAAGTCCATCATGGAAAGGAAAGCTGATAGTGTGAGGCTCGGGAGCTGTGGTTTGGTTAAGCTTATGTTGAGCTAGAATTTTGCTGAAAGGCAACATTAATAATAGGTTGGCAGTACATGTTTGCAAGAATGGTTTTGATGTGTTGATTGCATTTCCTTGGTACACTTATTCTTGCTTGAGGGAACAATGGGTGTTAGGCGCAACCAAGCACAGGATGTTGAATTAACCTCTCTTTCCCCATTATGAATATAATAGCTTTGATTCTTGGCTTAGAGCTTTTTTTCCCCATTTCAGAGTTGGTGAGAAACAAAGATTAGAACAACTGAAGCTCAGACATACTTCACGATACCACTATTTTTGAAATATCTGTTGAAATAGCTGAACTTTATGTTCTTGGAAGACATTACTATAACAGTGCCATCTTTTAAGCAGCCCATATTATTTTGTTGAGTTGTTGTGGTTGGTTGTTACATTTTAATGAAGTGTGCTTTGATCTCCCCAATCATCTCCAAAATTTAGGATCATACTGATACATGCTATGTTTATTGCTTGCTAATCCCACATTTGTAAATCAGGTGGCCAAACATCTTTACTAAGTCATACAAATGCACAAAATGTTTAAATTAATGTCATTTTAACATTGTTCCCCCCATATTGTTTCTATTAAGCTATACTTTTTTTCTATAAAAAAAAAACTGGTCAAAGACTACAATATGTACATATGTTATTTGATTGATTTGATTTGAGCAATATTCTAGTATTTGAGGAACTGCCACAAAGAAGAGGGGATCAAGCTATTCTCCAAAGCGGGGTCTCCAACCTTGGCAACTTTAAGCCTGGTGGATTCAACTCCCAGAATTCCCCAAAGCTGTCTGGATAATTCTGGGAGTTGAAGTCCACCAGGCTTAAAGTTGCCAAGGTTGGAGAGCCCTGCTCCAAAGCACCTGAGGATAGGACAAGAAATAATGGGTGGAAACTAATCAAGGACAGAAGCAACCTAGAATTAAGGAGAAACTTCCTAACATTGAGGACAATTAACTAGTGGAACAGCTCGGCTTCAGAAGTTGTAGATTCATCACTGCAGGTTTTTAAGAAAAGACTGGACAACCACCTATCTGAAATGGTGTAGGGTCTTCTGTTTGAGCAGGGGCTTGGACTAGAAGACCTCCAAGGTCCCTTCCAGCCCTATTCTGATTGATTGATTGATTTGAACAGAATGAAGTTCATTATACATTTTGCACTTACTACTTTTAAGCACTGTTGGCTTATTATTGGTGGCTTTATTTAAGACTCTTCTTAATGCCCTTTTGTCAGGTGTTTTAAGCTGCTCTTGGAGAAAAAAAACAAAATATCAGAAACAACAATAACAACAACCTTTTAAGCCATTCTGTACTAATTAAGGAAGAGCCACCAAATGGTTCACAGTTTGCTGTTATCCACAATCACTTGAAGACTTAGCTTTCAACCATTATTTTGTAGATTGCTTGCTTTCAGAAATTGTGGCTCATGCAGGCAAAACCTCTTCAAACCAAGTAAATTAGATTTGTATGGCTAAAATGAAAAATGGGGAGGATGGAAACTGTTCAAGAGAAAAGGGAAGAAAGCTTGCAGAGTGGCACTTTAAATCTCGCTGTCTTAAATAGGGGAGCCTGGGAGTTTTGAATTGGTAGTGAGATTTGAGAATAAACAATGACAACACATGTCAAATTAGGTGGCATGACCAAACAGCCTCTGGGTGATTTCTGAAGCTGAACGTGATCATCTCTGACTAGTAGTTAGAGGGGACATTCCCAGGAAATGTCAGTGCTGTTGCCTACCATGAGAATTAAAAATAAAAATGGTCCTTGAAAAAGCAGCAGCATCTGATTTCCTTTTATATTAGGGTTGCCAAAATAAAATAAAATAAAAACCAACATCAGTGTTTCTAGGTTGTACTAAGTCATTCAGCTCACTCATAACTCTTCTTAACTTCCAAATCTTCCTGATTTGGGAACTTGAAAACAAACATAACCAATTAATAATAAACTAAAGTTGCTTTTCAGTGCATTGAGATTAGTTACACAAAGGTGTAAATCAGGTTGAGAAGGGAGTTGTTGGTAAGTTGCCCTGAAACTACTGTTATCTCAAAGAGGATAAGTTATGATCTGATTTGGATGAAAGGTTTTGTCCCATAAACATTGATTCAAGGTTACCATTAAAGATCCTTGATTTAAGAGTTTTAATAACAATAATAAATAATAATAAATAAACAATAAAGAATTATCAGGAAGGGAAAGTTAAGATGAGTCCCATTCTTATTCTGTTGTAATTGATGATTTTAGTTTGACCTTTAGACTAGATCCAGTGACATTACATGAATCCTGCTTGATTAATCCTCTTCAGGTTCCTATTATTTCATTGAGTTAGCATGAAAATAGAATTTAATCTTATCAGTTATAATCAACCAATAGAGTTGGCGATGTTGGAAAATGTACAGTATACAAAGTCATCATGGACTATGCACTAGCAAGTAGATAGAATTGATGACCAAAATACATCTTCAAATCCTTACTAGCCCTGATGATGTTATCCAGTTTGGGGAATAAAATGTCTGCAAGAAAACAACCAAAATAAGAGAGCACCGAGGATCCTAAATGTGTACTTTCTAAAAGCTTCCGCCATAATCTTTTTGGCAAAACTGAAAGAAATCCCACTGGTTCAAACTAGTTCTCTTTTAAGATAGGAAGTAAAGTCTTCTCCTGGACTTCTAAAACTGGAGTTTTGTTGACAATGGAGTCTTGTCCTTTCCTAGGTGGCAATGTGGAATTCATTTACTACTTCCATCATAAACTCACACACTGTGGCCAACAATCCTTTGAATGTTGTTGCTGCTGAAATATTCAACATGCCCCCTGCTGCCTTGAAATAAATCTATAGAAACTACTTAGATGTTGTTATCAAGAATAGATTTCTGCAGCTGGGAAATCCAGAAGGTGCCAAGTTAAGAAAATTTGGCCTGGAAAATGGATTTGTGGGTCTAAACAAATATGTATGGACACATAACTGCAAAGAGAAACATTAGCTAGGTCTATCAATAGCTGTGGATATTGCCTATTACAAAATATTTATTCATAATTATATTACCTATAATTGCTAAAACAGGGCAAAGTTGAGGCCACTAGTTATATGATACAGTGGAAAATTGTAGCCCTGCAAAAGAAAGAAGACTTTGTGAAAGGATGACATGGCTCTATAAAATTCCGAAAGGAAATTCTGAAATCACACTGCACTCTTCAACCATCTTCAAATATACAAATCTACACAGACTCTGGAGAAGCAGATTTTGGAGGTTGGCTGCAACGAGCCACATTAAACATGTTTGTGAGGATGTTTAAAGAGCCGTGGTGGTGCAGTATTTAGAATTCAGTTTTGCAGGTTACATCTGGAAATGTAACCAAAAAACAGGCACATATTACCATATGTGGTAGACTTGTGTTAAAGCAAAAAAAAATGTTGGGCAAAAATACATAATACAATACATACATTCCTATGAAAAAATCATAGGAAAACGTAGATTTTAAACCCAAATAGTTTTCTGTCAGAAAAAATTGATAAACAAACTATATATTTAATATTGCATGTATTAACAGCATCGAGGATTATATTTGCACAATATTGGAAAAATGAAGAAACACCATGAGATCAAGAGATAATTAGAAAGATACTGGATTGTGCAGAAATGAGCAGACTTACACTGAAGATCAAGAAGAAAGAAGATACAGAATATTATCAAGCATGGAATTTATTCTACCGGTGATTGGAAAAAAGGGGTGGAGATTAAAAATGTAATCTGTATTGCTAAGCAAATAAAATAACTCAGACAATACAATGTTTATTTAGCATTAAAAATGTAAATAATAGAAAATTAATAAAACTTTATTTTTAAAAAATCAGTATTGCAGGTTACTCTCCTCATTGCCAGGAGTTCAATCATGACCAGTTTAAAGATGACTCAGCTTTCCAAGGTCAGTAAAATGAGGAGATTTTTGGAGGCAATATGCTGATCCTGTAAGCCATTTAGAGAATGGTGAAAAGCAGCATGAAGTGGTATATAAGTCTAAGTGCTATTACAAAGAAAGATCAGCTGAAAATTTAATAAGCAATGCAAAACTTCCTGATTGCTGTTATTTGGTGGGGACGAAAGGTTTTCTGGTTGATTAAAACAAGTGAATATTTATGATATGGATTTCTTTTTTAAATCTTGAAGTAGGAATTACCCTTGTTTTTTTAAAAAAGAAATATATCAGATATTCAAGAATTATGTTATTTGACTTTAAGCAAACAAAAGAAGGTTGCTTTGGTAGTCACAAGAAATAATTACAGATTCAAAAAGGAAAGGCAATTTAGCTTGAATCATTTCCTGCTTCTCTGAACTAACTCGCTATATCATAAAATGTTGCCATTCAGCTTTCCTGCTGACTGTTGTGGGAATATTGCAATCTGAAAGATCTATTATTTTTAATTTATTGTGGTGACAAATGCAATGGAAAACTGTTCATAGACTGGCTGCATACTCAATTGCTTCTTTTAACAGAATCATTTTTCAGGTATCCGACTAGAAAAGAAGTCAGCCTGGTACAATATTGATGGAAATCGCCAGCAAAACAGAATAAATTCCATTGCACTTACCTTGCAGATGCAGAATGACTGACTGTCACTATATTTCATGCAATGAGCATTAATTTGATGGGCATGGGCATTTGGGAGGGCCAATTCAGATGACAAATGTGCTTTGCTATTTTGTTGGAGCTGCTTACAACATAAAGTGTAAGGACAGTGCGACATGCAGAGAAAGTTAGAATTCCGTCTGTTTTGCCCCGCAGTTTGAAGGATGCTGCTCTTCATAGAAACATCGAATAATAAAGTTGGAAGGGACCTTGGAGTTTTTCTAGTCCAACCCCATGCTTGAGCAGTATAATACCATTTCAGACAATGGCTGTCCAGTCGGTTTTTGAAAGCCTCCATTGATGAAGCACTCACAACTTCTGAAGGCAAGCCATTCCATTAGTTGAATGCTCTCACTGTTAAGAAATTTCTCCTTAATTCTAGATTGCTTCTCTCCTTGGTTAGTTTCCATCTATTGTTTCTTGTCTTGCCAGCTGGTGCTTTGGAATATGGTTTGACCCTCTTTTTCTTTGTAAGTGGCCTTAAATATTGGAACACTGCTATGTCTCCCCTTCTTTTCACTTGACTAGATATACTTAATTTCTGCAACCATTTTTCATACGTTTTAGTCTCCAGCCCCCCAATCAGATTCTTGCTCTTTTCTGAATTCTTTCCAGAGTCTCAAAATCTTCAGAATTCCTCTCATATAGGGTTAAGGTTTGGAAAGAATTTACTCTGATTAAGGGGAACAACATATGGAGGGAACTGATTCATCATGATAATTATGGGGCAAGTTAGTTACCAAAATTTTCAGAATCACAAATGCTCCTAAGGATTTGTCAGGGAATTGACAAGCCATGTTTTCCCCCATATATGTTGGTAGGTCACTTCAAAGCAATTTTTTGAGTTTTTTTTAAAATATCTTAAAGACATATTCCTTTCTCTCTGCATTAGAATTCATATGTTATTTTCTGCTAGCCCACTTCCTGTACTTTTTTTTCATATAATACAATGTGCCTTGTGCATTCTCTACCTGATGGTTTGGTTCTTTGCAGTATGCTCCCTCCCTCCCTCCATTACTGAGTTCTTCATGTAATCATCTTGCATATATCACCTGCATACTGTAGTATCAATGTAATTAGTTCTTCACTAGGCCATTTCATTGGGTCTTAAGCACTGTATTGAGGCAGTGCCCACATGTCTTTAGTTTTCTGCAACATGTTCCCCTTGCCTGAAATATTTTTTCCCTGTCTTCAAAAATCTTCAGCTAGTGCATTCTGCACTTAACAAAAGCTTTCCAGAGATGATTGACTTCAGAACCAACCATTTTATCCTACGTAACTGATCCTGCAACTCAGAAAACTTTGATGGGGGGAGCAAACAACCCCTGACTCTAATGTCAATATTAACTTTATGAAGTCAAAACAACTCTGAAATCATGGCTGGGGTCATGAAACAAAGTAAATGTTATCTTTGTTCCCGAGGTTGTTATCTGAAAGAGACAGCACAAGGGAAGAAAGGAGAATACAGAAAGATGGTGGAAAAAAGATCAGTCAGAAAAGGCCTGCAGAAAAAAAGTTGAGATTTTCCTGCCGGACCAAATGCAGAAGGTTGTAAGAGCTCGAGAAGAAAAAAGAACACAGTTGAGAAATAGAGATACTGGTTTTGACAATAAGATAATTTTCAGCAGTGTAAAAGGAATGGAAAAATATAGGGTGGGTGGAAGTGACATAAGAGGTGAAAAAGGAGGAGGGAAAGATATCTAGTATCATTAGAAAGTGAGGAAAAGAATTTCAGCTGGACAGCAAAGCAAAAAAAGGCATTGAGAAGATTTATAATCAAAGAATGTGACTAGTAAATGGATCACAAGAAATCTGAGGAAAGCAGTCTTAAAATAAAGCCACAGTAGCAGCAGAACCACAGGGTAGAGATCCCTAATCATAGGAGATAAAGTTAATTTCATCCTATGATTATATGCATGACATTCACCACTATCAAGATTCTAACAATTGGTGTTATTGTAACCTAACAGGAGGGATGACCATGTTTAGTCAACAGCTCATTGAGTTTAAATCATTCCAGAAACAGTTGTTAATTAAATGCTGTCTCCAACATTTTTAATGTCATGCTTTTAAATAAAACAGCCTTTCAAAGAATATTAACATAAATTGATGTTTTTCAAAAGTGGCTGGTGTCAAAAGTCATCCATTAATTGGTATTCTGAATCTTCTAGCATTCCATCTTTCTGTTTTGTGAGCATAATGATTCGGCGATGCTCTGTTACCTCTAGAAAGGTACAGCCAAGTAAGTATATTACAGATCTCCACCCTCCAAGGTCTCTTCCATCCCATTATTCTGATGACCTTCTTGAGTCTTGGAGATTTTCCATGGGAATGAAAGCTCCAATTTTGAAATGTATCCAAAACTTGCACCAGTAGAAGATTTTTCTTCCTTCTGCAGATCTTGAGAAGTCATCCCATTATCCCCAAACTTTCTATGTATGTAGTGACTATCTTCTCAATCTTTTGAAGGGCATGATTGAATTTTCCAATTTTCTTTCCAGGTTTTAATTCATAGCCATGTTTAATCAGGCATGTCTCACAGTACTAATTGACTAAGGTGTTTGTTTTCTCTTGTGGTGTATTTATCACTAAATTAACAGGTTCATTACCACTTCATTGACATACTGATGTATTGCTATATTCAAAAGAAAGTCCATTGGGATATCAAAACTATATCATATGCTATTCTTGGGATGTAAACATCAAGCCTTGCTTTCCCTTTGAGAAGGAGAAAGAGGAGGAAAATGCCTACTTTCCAAACTATGGAAGTAATTGGGGTCTTTTTAAAAAGCAAATGACACCAAGGTAATGGAAACTGTAACACATTTTCAAAGGAAGTGGGGTCGAACTTTCAATTAATACATGGCACTTCATAGGTCTTCTGAGCAAAACTGTTTTGAGAGATTCAGCTTTCATTAAAGATTGGTGGGAAGGGTTCCAGCAGTACTGAGTAATGACTTAATTTGGTTCATTTAATTGTGGCTTAATCCTCATGTAAAGCATACAACCACTTGGTCAGGTGTTGGCAGATGTCATCTTGCTGCAAGCAAAGACTGAATCAAAAGCTATGGCAGCCT
Source organism: Laticauda laticaudata (assembly GCA_004320025.1). Classification (NCBI taxonomy): domain Eukaryota; kingdom Metazoa; phylum Chordata; class Lepidosauria; order Squamata; family Elapidae; genus Laticauda; species Laticauda laticaudata. Next base: position 20,212 of record BHFT01018176.1, on the reverse strand, counting down.
TAGGCACCAAGCTGGTATTAGTTACACATGAATACCATTGATTTGCATGTACAAAGTGGTTTCCCCACACAGGAACTTGACTTTCCCTTGACAGACAATAGAGGAAGATATGTGACATGTAGCATACAAGGAATGTTAGGTGTTCTTAAATGCCTATTAATCAAAGAACATTTTAGAACCCTGGAATGCAAGACAAAAGAATAAAAAGGCAGTGATATTTTAAAAAAAAGAAGAAAAAAGAACTCAGCTTTTTGGGAAATCTTTTATAAATTGAATCCTGGAACCCGCTCTTAGATTTATTGCAGTGCCAATCAATTTTAGCTATGATAAAAACTAATTATGACCCTGATTGAAATACTTGGATTAAAAGAAGTATTTTGCCTAAAGAAGAAGCTCATTGTTTAACCGAACTATTTTTTCCTCTCCTTTTCCTTTTGCTAAAAACCTACTTATTAGGTAATATATAGGCTTAATCTTCATATTCCCCACCTAAAATATCATTTAACTTTGGCACTGTGGTTAACCAAAAGGACTTGGATAAGGCAGAAGCCCTGAGCATCCTGTCAGATGCATTAAATTGAACTCTATGGCAAATATATTTAAGATCATGATGTAAGGGGGAGCTTACTTCAGGCTGAGAAGAGTTCTTCTCTTGCTGGATGAAAGGAAACCCATGGAACAGTTAATTATTTTCTTTCAGATACTGTGAAATTGAAGCCATTCATTGTGGCTGATACAGATTCTGTGGCCAATTATATACCCTATGCCAAGGATTTTATCCTTCACCATTAAGTTCCTTAGGCAGGTGGTCATTTATTATAGTAGAGATTGACCTTATAATGTTTTCCCATGAGGAACAATTTCCTACAACAGAAAACACAGAATGATGGGCAGTTTCCAGTTCTTTAAACCATTTATTTTACAAATGTGCTTCGTTCTTAATGATTTTGCATAATTCTTTGATAGTTCCAGATATTTTTAATCCTGCATGATTGACATTAAGTTATTCAGTATTATTCAGTAAATGTAATGATCAAGCAAATGAAATTTATTTCCTTCCTTTCTTCCTGTTTTCATGGTTTAAGATCCACATTTTCTTGGGAGTATTTCATTATGTTAGTAACAATGAACAGTGGAAAACTGTTTCTGTAAATAAAGGACTCACTGTGCAAAACACATTCATCTATACCAAGATAAACATTTAGTTTAACTTCTGATGTTGTCCAGAATTGTCCCTTGTTCTCCTGCACAACCAACCCTGGGAATACTTATTCCTAGCTGTGTGTGTGTGTTTGTGTGTGAGAGAGAGGGGGGGTAGAGGGAGAGGGGAGAGACAGAGAGAGTTGAGAAAGAGAGGGAGGGAGGGAGGGAGGGAGAGAGAAAGAGATAAGAGAGAAAGAGAGAGAGATGAGAGAGAAAGAGAGGGAGAAAGAGAGATGAGAGAGATGAAAGAGGGAGAAAGAGAGATGAGAGATGAGAGAACTGGGTTAAGAGGTACATTAAGTGTGATGTATAAATTGGCTTTACTTTTGATGGGTCACTTATGATAATTGTGTTTTGGCCACTCTAAAAACTGTTCACACCCGAAAGTGTTGACAAGGAGCTTCCTTTTAGTCCTCTACCATGCCACTTAGTAATTATAAGAAGCTTCAATAAGATGGATTGGCTACTTACCATCCTGGAGTCCATTGCTGTCACTTGAGTGTGTGAAGCTCTTCTCTATCTGAGTAGGCAAAAAAAAAGCAGTGAAGAACCAATTCAGATGATAATCCCAGCTAAAACTGAATAGTGTTTAACCATCCTCAAAAATATTTTAACTATATGACTCATGGTCTGTAATCATTACTACTAATTTGAATCCACACATTTAGTACAATGAGAGCAGTCCAGCTTCTAGCTGACAGGTGATCCATTTTAATTGAGCTTTCATTATTGCTAACTGCTAAAAATGGTTTGCAAAAGTCCTTTTTTCTTATCTTGTTCCAGTATAATGTTGTGCAGGATGGGTTGTCCCAATCTATGCAATAAGAATGGATTGTAGTTATTTGTTGTTGAGTTACCGTGCCAGGCCAGTTTGGAAATGTTTGGATGAGATTGTGCAGTAAACCCTGAACGTTTCGGATCAAATGCTTTTTCGGTTGCTTGGGAAAAGATCGATTATCTGTTACCAGATTTTGTTTCATGCTTTGTGTGTGAATACCACTAAGAGAAAGCAGAAACAATTGAGTTAGGTAATCTGAATTTCAATTTTTGGTGGTTGTTCCTTCCACTTAGAAACAATGCCAATATTTTTCCGTATGTTCTTGTGTGTGTGTGTGTGTGTGTGTGTGTGTGTGTGTGTGGTACATGGGGACAGAAATAAAAATACAAAACCTGCAGTAAGTGAATATAGAATACAGAAATTAATGTGCAAAAAATAAGGGAGGAACTTGCAAAAAAGAGAGAAAACAGCTCTATCTAGTGCCAATAATGGAACAATGATGAGAAAGTGATGATGAATCCTTGTATCATGGTGGCACAGTGGCTAGAGTGCAGTACTGCAGGCTGGTTCTGCTGACTGCAATTTGGCAGTTCAAATCTCACTAGACTCAAGGTTGACTCAACCTTCCATCCTTCCGAGGTGGGTAAAATGAGGACCCAGATTGTTGGGGGCAATAGGCTGAATCTGTCAACCGCTGAGAGAGGGCTGTAAAGCACTGTAAAGTGGTATATAAGTCTAAGTGCTATTGCTATTGCTACAGGGAATAAGTGTGAAAGTTGATACAAATAAAGACAGGAAAATATTATCAGGCTTAAACCCAGATGGATGGGGAGAACAAGCCATCATTCAGTATATCATGGTCTGAACTAAATATGTATACAAAGAAGTTAATTGAACTATATTAGAGAATAGAATAGAAGAATAGAATGGAATGGAATGGAATGGAATTCTTTATTAGCCAAGTGTGATTGGACACACAAGAAATTGTTTTGGTGCAAATTTTATATTACTTGAATTAGTATTACCTGAACTTTTCCTATATTACCTGAATTACTAGATAAAAGAATTTGATGCTTTTTTCTTTGCCTTCAATTGTTTTTGTTCATATTTATTTACTTTATTATCCATTCATTCAAGTCAAGTGTGCAAAATGATATCAACGAAAGTCAATGCTGAACAGCAACCATCCCGGGCATCCAAATGCCAGATGCTGTACAGGAGATGCTCTAAGGAAGATCTACAGGGTCACCAAGCAGGGGGTCCTCTGAGTGTATAATCATTTTGATGATAACTGTACAAGCAGTGGAGGTGGGAAGCTATTAAGGAAAGAGGCTTACAGCATTAGCTACCTTAAAGCAAGAAAAATACATTTCCCCCTAGCAATGTCTCAGTGCAGATTATCTTTGTTGCAGCTCTCGGTTAGGATTCAGGAAGGTTTAGGGAGAGAGGCAATTGGAGTTGTCACGTACATCACTAATTTGCCATCGGAGTGAGGCTGCAGTTAACTCATTCAAAGTCAGTCACAAAATGAAACAAAACTCAGGCTTTTTTTTAGCACTTTGGTTTAAATGCACAAATTGATTTCATTTGATGGAATCAAATCCAGACTGGGCACATAGTGGAGAGCTCTGGGTGAAGAAAAGGAAAGAAGGAAAATGGTAGTAGAATTACTTTTTTTTTTTTTTTTGGCTTGAAGAGGAAACCTCTGCATTGCAGCTTTTCAAAATCTCAGTCTGGTATGGCTCAGTCTGGGGCAGCTTTTCAGGATTGGTTATGGAGGATAAGGAAAGGAGAGGAACACACTCAATTTTAGGCCAGTAAAACTGAGCTGGCTTGCTGCTCCCTGATACTGAAAATTAGGTTTGAGAATCCTGCCTATTAGACACATTCACAACTTCAAGAAAAGGAATAACTCACATCTTAATAATGAAGTCTGGGAAACTGTGCAATGTGTGTCATTGGCATGCATGTCACTACCGCAGCAGTGGGAAATGAACATTGGAGATCTCACCAAAGAAGAGCATGATTTTACTTTGAACATGCCTAGGAGGAGCACAAAACCTCTGTAGGTGGGTAGGTGGATAGATAGATAGATAGATAGATAGATAGATAGATAGATAGATAGATAGATAGATAGATAGATAGATAGATAGATAGATAGATAGATAGATAGACAGACAGATAGATAGATACTATACAGACAGAGGATAGATGGTTAGATGGTTGGTTGGTTGGATGGATGGCTGGGTGGATAGATGGATAGATGATTGATAGATATAGACAGACAGATGGTATAGATAGATAGAAAGATGAGAGAGACAGACAAGTGTGTGTGTGTGTGTGTGTGTGTGTGAGAGAGAGAGAGAGAGAGAGAGAGAGATGCCTCTGTGTAGAGATATAGATATGAAATATAGGAAAGGAAGGAAGAAATGTTTAATAAGAAAATTTGCATTCACAAGAAGAAACAGAATTTGAAAGATTACAGTTTTGCTATTTATCCTGGACTGTGAGTTAGAATCCAGGTTTTCCCATAAGCCGTTCACTTCATTTCAATTTTGTTAGCAGGCTTGGAATAAGGATTGACTCCACAGTATTACTGAAATGAACAGTTTATTGATACACAGTGATCAATTCAGTAAGCAATTAATTTTCTTGGCCGAGAGGAGTATTGAAAAAAATATAAGGGAAAAATCCATCCAAACTGTACAATGTGATAATCAAATGTATAGACACCAATGAATAAAGGAAACAATATGACAATATGTTATAACACAGTGTAGCATGATTATATAGTATTTTAATATTGTTAACAGTATGATTTCAGAAAGAATCATAAAAAAGTAAATGCAACCACTGTCAAGAATAGTTCTACCCTGCATTTTCTCATGGTTGCTTTCTCCAAATCGTTCCGCGTTTAAATCAATCAAACACATCCTTCTTGTTCATGCCAGGAAGCCTGTTCATGCTAAATGTCTCCAGCATCAACAGGTGCAAGCCAGCAATACAAAAGAGAAGCAACCAGAAAGTAAACTCACAAGCCCATTCACCCCCTCTGAAAAGTGAAAGCAAAATGCAGCGAGTAGAACAAGGACAGAACATAACTGTGTGGCAAAATTACAGCGTCCTTGCTTCCTATCCAAACATCAAAAGGGATGTTTGATGATCTCTGGCTATCAGCAGAAGAAGGCACTTAATGACATACAAGTATGTTGTTTAGGAATAACTTGGATGATAAGATTACACACTGGTATAATCCACAATCTCTGTTCTTGGGTAGGTCGGCAGAGAATGTTGAGATGAGTTACTAGGCCTACCATCAATCAAAATATCCAATTGCCATGTTATTTTCAGAGATAACAAGGCACTGGTTGCAATGATGTGTCTCCTGGAAACATGAATGGTCTGTCTGTCTGTCTGTCTGTCTGTCTGTCTGTCTGTCTGTCTGTCTGTCTGTCTGTCTGTCTATCTATCTATCTATCTATCTATCTATCTATCTATCTATCTATCTATCTATCTATCTGTCATCTACAGTATCCGTCTGTCTGTCTGTCTATCCTTCTATCTATCTGTCTGACTGTCTGTCTGTTTGTGTCTGCCTATCTGTCTGTCTGTCTATCTACTCTATCCATTTCATTATCAAAATCTTTTTGAAATAGAATGTTACCATTTCATAATTTAATATGCCATCTGACAATTATATTCTTGACCTCTTGTCCAGAAAGACATTTTTTTTTACTCAACCTTACAGGGGTCTCAAATTAAGTTATGCGTAACTTTAATTATACCTACAAAAGGCTTCAGTGCAGAATTGCCTTTTACACATTGCAAAGAGATGATGTTCCTTATAAATAAGTGGATTTCCTTTGAAGTTTGGCTCAATGCTCATGATTTGATTAGAGCATTTGTCAGAACCCTGACACCTAGCACATGCAAAATCACATTATGTGTACATGCATATATGTATTTCTTAGTGGGTATACCTAAACATCTGCTGATATTTTAGGGGGTTAAAATAATGAAAGGTTTTCCATTTTAGAGCTATTTTCCGAGAACTTCCTGAAATATGGTTTTTTGTTCCCCAACACCATGTTTGAATATAGCACTCTGATATGGACATTGAGAACCCAAAAAAGTAAAAACCACTTTGAGTGTTTTGCTTGTTAGCATGTTCTCATATACCAAAACACTTTTGCCGAGAAGGTCAGCTATTGCACAGCTAAACAGCTTTGGCTGGAATGGAAAGCTTAGAGCAATTTGTAAGCAGCCAAGCAAAAAGAGAAATCCACAAAGAACCAGCTGATGTTAGCAACTCTTAAAAGGACAGCAAAAGAATAAGCAAGGAGAAGTTGGGGTGTGTGTGTGTGGAGATGAACTGCCAGGAATATTAACTGTTATTGCAAATCAAAAAGACATTACTTAGGAAATTAGCATATTACAAACTTCATTTTGGTTAGGATAACTTTAAACCCATCCCATAAGTCAGAAAATGTTCTCTCTCTCTCTCTCTCCCTCCTTCCTCTCTCTCTCTCTCTCTCTCTCTCTTAACACACACACCAAAAAATCTAAATCTTATTTTCTAGTGCAAATAATTCCCAGGGAATGCTTTTACCCAGTTCAAATTATTTTTTTTCAAAAGGCATTTTATATTAGAACAATGATAAAAATAGCAATGATAGTGTGCTATGATTTGGGGACAAAAGTAAATATATTTGGATGATAGATGTCTGGAGAGAATTAGAAGATGGGAAAGCCAGCTTCTGTTTGGTTTGCATTTATAATGTTCTTATTTCTTGGCTATTCTGATCCTGAGAGTATTGACTTGCCAGAGAATTGTGAACATTTGAAGAAATGGAGCAGGGTTGTATGTAGTGAGTGCATTTCAGGTGTAAGTGGAGCAGAGGGTGAGTTAGGCATATGCAAAAGTTCAATTTGTCTGGAAACTCATACCAAGCTATTCTGGGGTAAAGGAGTGCAGAGATGATCTTAATAAAGGAATGTTAGAGCCATTAAGAGAACCATGAAAAAGAAAGTAAATAACCACTTAGCTCTGGGAAAGCAGATGACACATGAGAAAAAAGACTAAAAAAATCCCCACCAACATTATGCTTCGTATAAGAGGGGACTATGGGAAACAAGAATCTCTGACAATTTGTCCTAGACTTAGAACCATTCATTTCACTACTACTTGAAGTCCCAAAGGTGCTTTCTGAAGGGGCAACTTGCTTTTTTTATTTTTCTTTGAAGACATTTCGCTTCTCATCCTAGAGGTTTCTTCAGCTTCTGTGATGAGAAGCGAAATGTATTCCAAGAAAAACCAGAAAGTCCAATTGCCTCTTGAAAAAACACCTTTGGGACAACCATGACCCGGAGGACGGAAGAATCTCCATCGATACTACTTGAAGGTACAAAGCAACTTATGACTTGTACTAACAATTACAACTGTCATACCTGCTTCACAGTCATGTGTTTGCAGTTCAGGTGCTTGGTAACCAGTTCACATTTATGACCAACTGCAGCATCCTGTGGTTATGCGATCATGATTTGTGCCCTTTTTTGGCTTATTTCAGCCCAAAAAATAAAGTCAATTGAGGAAGCTTAATGACTGTACAATTCCTTAAAAAATTATCCTCAAGTCAGGTCTGACTTGATTTACTGCTGCAATGACTCTCAACAAAAATTACAATCCCAATTCTGGTTGTAAGTTGAAAACTACTTGTATTAAATCCAACAACAATAAGATAATATTCCTCTAATCCTCACAGTGCCTATTTTCTGACCACCTATTTTGAAGACACAAAGAGTTCAGAAAAAAATATTCCATGAGACAAGTTGGTACAGCATTGCAAATTTGAAGCCCTGCATTTCAAACTTGGAGCAGTTTAAGAGCTTGAAATAGCAATAGCAGTAGCACTTAGACTTATATACTGCTTCACGGTGCTTTACAAACCCCTCTAAGCAGTTTACAGAGTCAGCAGATTGCCTCCAACAATCTGATCCTCATTTTATGGATCTCGGAAGCATGGAAGCTGAGTCAACCTTGTAGTGGTCAGAATCGAACTCCTGGAGTGAGCACTGAGTTAGCCCTACAGTGCTGCATTCTAATCACTGCACCACCAAATATGCCAATAACAGATGTTTTAGATAATGAAATAACCTTTGTTTCCTCTTTGAAATATATTTCTAAAGCATATTTTGGACACACAGTGATTCAGATACAAAATTTCTTGTACTGCACTATCAAGCAATCAATCAAATTAAAGTGGTTGATTTCTAAAAAAAGAGATGGTTATATTGATTGACAAAAAGTGGGTTGGAATGGATCAAAGCAAAACTGAAGACTTGGGAGTTTTGCAGAACCAGAAGTTATATTTATTGAGCTGGGAAAGGATAATAGCCTTATCTTATATAATAGATAATATGTGAGAACTAAGCACTCCATATGTGGGATCCAGTCTGAGAAATATTTGGTTCCCTCAGAAATAAAGTTAAAAGCCTTTTTATCATTTTTGCAGAACTGAATGGCAAGAACAGTGCACAAAATCATGTTACCCAACCCTTTTTTTGGTCACAGCTGCCTCTACAAACCTTGAGATATACTACCCATCAATTTCAAACCAAGCTGAAATGCTGAGCCATCTACTTTGATTGAGTACCTATAAAATCTATGGTCTGGCCATCGTCAATTCTGATGAGGCCTTGCAATAGAGGATGGGCCAGTATGGAGAAAATTCCATAGGGCTCCTGGGTATGCATATAATACTCTTTTTCAATGCTTTTCAACTGTGTCACTGCAGATTTAGCTGTGAATCAAATTTTCCCAGTAAGCAAGCAGAGAAATATTAAGTAGTGATTGCTTTGTTTGTGTGATCCAAGCCGAAAACTATAGACTGAAGATTTGGAATGGATCATCATACAGTAGTGGGATGCAATCTTTTTTACTACTGGTTCTACGAGAGACCACTTCGTGCATGCACACATGCTTTGTGCATGTGTACAGCAGTCAAAAACCACTGATTTTTGAAGTTCAAACAATGCCACGGATTGTGTGGCAATCCGTTCTGCCACACAAATCAGCTGAGCTCAAAACCAAGGAAATGAAGGCAGGGAAGGGTGAGGTTGGGTGGGCAGGGCTGACTGCTGACAGACATTACCAGTTTGGTAGAACCGGTGAGAACTGGCAGCATCCCATCATCATCAAGGCAAACACAGGGATGGACACATCAAACTGTTAAACTGTTTCCTGCTTCCCAATCGTCTTAAGAAAAGGTTTCCTTTAAAAAAAAAAGAAGAAGAAAAATATCACAGTGTATGAAGATGGAGTGTAAGTCTGAGACCAACNAGAAGAAAAATATCACAGTGTATGAAGATGGAGTGTAAGTCTGAGACCAACCAGACCTGGTGCATTAAAGAAACCACTTAGTGCGAGAAGCAGGGAGTGGCAGCAAGCATTTTGCAGGCCAGGATAAAACAGCCAATGTTGCATTATGTCTCCCTATTGAATGAATGAGCCTTCAGAGATTTTATATGAACCATCAAAGGCTTTAATTGAAGGTTCCAAAAAAAAAAAAAAAGCCTACCAAAAACGTTCCTGCTTTGAAAGTGCTTCCCAGTATCAGCCTCACTTTAAAACATAGGGCAGCTACTGAAGCAGAATTTGTTTCCAGAGTGGTGAGTTAAAAGCTTAATGGTGGGGGCACCACATTACCAGGAGGAACAGGGAAAGCTAACAGCAACTCGTGTAATCCCCATTAGAAGGATATGGAGCATGATGGGAGGTTTCTCTTCCCACACTTTTCACACTTTTCTCCTGTTCATGAGTGAGAAGATGCTTAAGGAATCACTTGTGCTGGATATACACTTTCACTCTGGATTCTTTTCACCGCAGGAAAATGAGTTGATGGAGAGATGGTCAACTTTGTATTTCTGCCTGCTTGTCTTGTCAGCATGAAGGTGGGGGTGGGGGAGAAGAAACACATCAAAGGGATTGTTGCAATCATAGTCTGTCCCAACTCACAAGTCCCTGAGCAGGTGTGGATCTTTCTCTGGTCACTCCACTTTATAGAAGCAGGATTTTCTGGTTGCTTGTAGTTAGCATACACAGTGAGACGGTTCTGTTTTGGCAAGTAGACTTTGAACAGTGCAATCCCAACCTAGAAGTTCTTGTTTAATTTTTCTTAAGCAGTGGCAATTTATGTTTCATGACCCTGAATCATTTTTCATTTCTCCTTTGTGCTAACAATTCTTCATATAAAGCAGAGGTCCCCATCCCCTGAACTGCAGCCCACTACCAGGCCGTGGTCTATTTTTATCTAGCTTTGTGAGAGATGGCAGGCCAGCACAGATGCACAGGTATACCAGCTCGCTGCTCATGCAAGTGGAGCTCCACATTTGTATGCACCGGCCTGCCACTCACACAGCCTGGTTCCCCTGTCTCCCCTCCAGCCAGGCTACCAAGCCACAAAGGTTGGGGACTGCTAATATAAAGGATCTTTTCAATATAAATGAGCCACAGTGACACAGTGGCTAGAGTGTAGTACTGCAGGTTATTTCTGCTGACTGCAGGCTGCCTGCAATTTGGCAGTTTGAATCTAACCAGGCTCAAGGTTAATTCAGCCTTCCATCTTTCCAAGATGGATAAAATGAGGACCCAGATTGATGGAGGCAATATGCTGACTCCAAAAACCACTTAGAGAGGGCTGTAAAAGAACTGTAAGGTGGTATATAAGTCTAAGTGCTATTGCTATCTCATGGGTGAGTTAGGTCTTGGGTTATATTATTTCCCTTTTGTAGTTTGAAGAAAGATCTGAAATGAACAAAATCAGAGTCAGATTGGTGTAGCAGATAAAGTGTAAGCCTAGAAACTGGAAGACCATGAGTTTTAGTACCACCTAACAGAATAACAGAGATGGGAGGTACTTGAAGGTCTTCTAGTCTACCCCCCTGCTCAAATAGGAGAACATACACCTTTTCCAACAAATGGTTACATAGACACACAACCAATCTTTACATAAAAACCTCCAATGATTGAGTGATCAACTTATAAAAGCAAGCTGTTCCACTCATCATTTGTTTGATTAGGAAATTTCTCCTTCTTTCTAGGTTGGTCCTCTCCTTGATTAGTTTCCAGCCATTGTTTCTTGCCTTGCCTTCTGGTTCTTTAGCAGAGGTGAAATGTTGCTGGTTTGGCCTGGTTTTCCTGAACCGGTAGTAAAAAATGCTACCGGTTCAGGCAAACCAGTATTTCTGATGATCAGTTGGGCAACGATCAGTTGTGCAGTGTGATTTAGATTAGCTAGAAAGCAGGAAATCATTGGATTTCTTGCTTTCTAGTTAAGCTAAATCATGTGGAACAGCTGATTCCCCCCTCACTGTTGTACTTATCTTGGAAGGCTTCAAAATGCTTATTTTTCCATCATGGAGGCTTCCCTGAGACCCACTCGGCCAAAAATGAGGGATGGGAGGGATGCTGCTAAAGAAAAAACTTTTGACATCCCCCCAGTCACATGACCACATAGCCACACCTACCGGGTCACATGACCACCTGGCCATGCCCACCTAGCCACAACCTCTTAGCCATACAGACAGAACCAGTAGTAAAGAATTTGAATCCCACCACTGTTCTTTAGAAACAAAGACAGCTGGGTTGCCTTGGACCAGTGACATTCTCCTAGCCCTAAGAAGGAGGCAATGGCAAACCACTTCAGGAAAGACCTTGCCAAGAAAACTGCAGGGCCTTATTCAAATGGAGCATTGGATATGATTGATGAGAAGGAAAAATAAAACAGTTTGTGAATACAAATATACAAATTAGTTTAAAGATTGTTCTATGTATTTATGGCAGGTGCTAGATTTCAGCCCAGAGATTTCAAAAGAGCTGTTTTAATCTCTTCCACCAGTGGAATCTTATTCCACTGGTAGAAGAGATTAAAATCTTATTCCACTGGCTAGAATGTTAACCCAGATATCTCTCAAAACATGCATTCCAATTCACACAACAATATTTGTTTGCTGAAGAAGTACTAATAGAAAAAAACCAACATCAGTTATAACAAAAATAACCACAATCCTGATAGTTAACCTCTGTTAAGGTTCTAGTTTGTTGTTGCTTGTTAAAATAGAAGGGGGTGAAAAAAAATCAAGAAAAGGTATACGTGACATTTGAAATCATAGTAAACATAAGCTAACCATTATCTTTTTTCTCAGCTCTTCAGTCTTGCTCTTCTCCCCTGTCTCCATTTACAACTTCACTACCTTCCTGTCTCTAGAGACTCTCATCTTTGACTGCTCATGGTTTTCTTCTGCATATTGAAGCTCCTGTGAAGACAAAGGTCTTCTTTCTTTTTTTGCTTTAAAAGCAAGTCAGGAATCCATCCTTTATTCAAAGCCTCTCCTGCCAAAAGGCTTTGTTTGCACAATGGATGTCTCTTGACTGTAAATCTGCCTTTGGTGTTTTTATTTTTTTAATCTGAGAAGAGGTTCTGGCCCATTTATAAATCATTAAAACTGCTGCAGTGTAAACTTCTTTTCCCATGTCTGCGATGTGGGTGACAATCAGAATTTTCCTGCATATAATAGCCCTGGTGAAGAGGATTAAATGTTGACTTTCCTTTTTGATCATATGCTGATGTTGTTGAAACTGATGGAAGGCTTACTATTGTGGTCCATCAGTGGCCTGCAAAGCTGGCAGCAGAGTCGGACAGTGGGGAGGAACATGGGACAGTTCTGGAGTCTGGGGTGGGCTTGGATGAGGGATCTACATCCAAAACAGAGATGGGGCCAGGGCCATCTGATAGTTATGTGCAGACTCTGGAGCCTCCAGAATCTGACATCAACAAGACAAAGGAACTGGGGAGCCAGTTCCCAATGCATGCTTTCTCAGAGCTACCAGAAGGCAAGAACAATTAAGACAAAAGGAGTGACTCAGGAGTAAGACTTGGAGATGATTGCCCCCCCCCCATAAGACATAAAGGAGGAGCAAAGGCATATGAACCTTTGCAGGAAGCAACTTTGTTCTGGTTGGTTTAAAGTCTGAAGCTCTGTGTTGATTTTGTGCTCTGTTTGGCCTTGTACAGCTAATTGGCAATTTAGTCATTGGCAGCAATTCAAGAGAGATAAAGGTGGGTGCTTATCAGCCTTATCTTGAAAGACTGTGGCAGACTTCTGTTTGACTATTCATAAACTGTTTGGGACTCATTACGGGCTGTGAATGCATATATTTCACAGCCGTTGAAATAAAACAAAAGGTTTTTGGGAACAGCTTATTATTGTTACTGGAAGCCTTGGTCAGAATACTTACAAAGAGCTGTTTAGGGTCTTTGACTCTCTATTTGCTTTTGACCAACTCCCATCATCACTAAACTAAACCCTTCAGAGGTTTTGGTCCTATTCCTTTAACTTCCCCTCAATTGGCTTGTTTAGAATTGCAGTAGTTACATTCCCAAATACTCGAAGCTTTAATGTTGCCTACCTTATTCATATAACTCTATGATGACTTCCAGGTCTTTGGAAATGTAACTGTTACATTACCATAATCCTAACCAAGGCAACTGATGGGCCATTAAAGGTTTACCTTTTATCTAAAGACATGATGTTTTCTCTTGAAATTAAAAGCTACTTTTTCAAGAGACATCTGGACTTTCTTGTTGCTCCATGAAGCTTCTTCATTTCTCATCCAAGAAGCTTCTTCAGTTCTGACCGGATGGTGGGGAATGGAAGGATTTGTATTCCTTGCAGACAGCTGGTCATTTGCATTCTTTCTGTGGGCACAGATAAACATCACAGCAGTTACCAGAATTGTGCAAATAGGTGTGGAGCCTTCTTGGAATATAAATCCTTTGATTGCCCACTGTCCATTCAGAATTGAAGAGGTTTCTTGAATGAGAAGTGAAATGTTTTCAAGGAAAAACAAAGGAAGTCCGGTTGCTTCTTGAAAAAGCACCTGTGAGACAACCATGACCTGAAAATCTCGATAGAAATTTCTTTTGAAGAATTCTGCATTTTTTCTATACCTGAAATGTTGTTTTGAGCAGAATTGATGGGTAGTTTATCTAACATATAAAATGGATATCATGACTTCTAAACAGATGTATTGATGTACTGCAGACATTGCTCAAGTTTTTAAATTCATCAATGATTTATAATTTAGGATAACCCTAAGATGCAACCTTTTACAAATTCTGGGTGAAATTTCTCCCCAATATGTGAATTCTTAAAGATGCAAATCTGTGTAGCTTTCTTTGAGAATAAACCTCACTGAAGGCAAGGGATGGTTGATCTGGAATAGATCAGGTTCACTGTTATGGTTAGCTGGCAGCGGATGAGCATGGCTGAGGAGAGCAAGGACTCAGATGAGGGGCCAGGACCATTAGAGAGTGGACTGCTACCTTCAGAGATTGTGGAGGCTGCCAGCAGTGATGAGGAGATTCCCGAGGAGCCTGTGCCAAGTGCACATGCGCACAGAGTTGCTCACAGGAAAGAGTGCGCATGAATGCAGGATTGCTCATAGGAAAGAACAATTACAAAAGCATGGGTGACTCAGGAGTAAGGCTGCAAGGTAATGGCCTCTCCTTCAAAAAGATAAAAGCCAACTGTGAAACTAACCTTTACAGAAGGCAAAGACATTTTGAACTCAGCTTCATGGACATTACAGTTGGTATTTGTAGACTCTTGTATTGTAAACTATTTCTTTTCTGTTGTGTTTTAGTAGATTTGCAAAAACCTGGCAAGGTACTTTCTTGTTGGAGCTAATTAGTTGAAAGCAGACTTTTAACTGTGAAGAAACAGTATTCTTAGCTGAAACATAAAAAAAGTTGTACTGCTGCCTTTGTCTTGTGTTTGCTCTCTTGGAACCAGGTTTGGGTCAGAACATTCACATTCAGTTGTAAGGTAACAAATATTCAAAGACCTATATTGATATAGCTGCCCTAAAAATAATGCAAGCTATTTTGAATTTATCCTTAAAGTTTCTAGAATCAAGACACAAAAACAATGTATCAAATATTATCGAGCTTACATGAAAGTTTGAAAAGGTCATCTGTTATATAGAATCCACTCTGTGTATTAATTAATTGACTTCGGGAGAACAGCACCTAAACTTTATAATAACACTTTTTAACCAAACTTTTAAAGTTTTAACCAGGTTATTCAAAAATATTAAGGAAAGTGTGATCAACCTGCCAGCACTCCAACTGTATTTAGATTATTTATTTGTTTGTTTGTTTATTTATTTATTTTTGTTAATTGCTTACAATGTAATAGGTATAAGTAAAAATATAGTTATGAATACATGGATACATATAAGAAAAATAAAAAAAATAAAAAAAACAATAGGACAGGGATGATAGGCACGTTGGTGCGCTTATGCATGCCCCCTTACAGTCTAAGTTAAATTTTTTGGGGTTTTGGGAAGAAACCACAGAGTCAGGTAGAATATTCCAGACATTGACCATTCTGTTGCTGAAGTCGTATTTCCTGCAATCAAGTTTGGTGCGATTAACCTTGAGTTTGTATCTATTNAGGAGTGGAGAACTCTTCTTGTGAAATATTTTTGGACTTTCTCAACTGTGTTAATATCAAATACGTAATGTGGGTTCCAGACTGATGAGCTGTATTCAATTCAACCAATTCAAGTATTGGTTTGAATACAATTCAAGTATTCAACCAATTCAAGTATTCAATTCAAGTATTGGTCTAGCAAATGTTTTGTATGCTCTAATTATTAGTGTAATATTACCAGAGAAAAAGCTACATAAGATTAGGTTAACAACTCTTAAAGTCTTTTTGGCTATGAAGTTACATTGGGCTCTGACACTTAGGTCATTTGAGATGAGTACACAGAGTACACAGATCATCAGAGTACACATGAGTACACAGAGTATATAGATCATCAACAAGGTCTTGACTATTCAGCCTGTATCTTATTTTCTGATTTTTTTGCCAATATGTAGGACAGAGCATTTATTTCTTGAGATTTGAAGTTGCCATTTGTTTGACCATTCTGATACATAGTCAAGGTCCTTTTGAAGGGTAGCAGTATTAGTGTGGTGTTGAATAGCTTTACATCATCAGCGAAGAGAACGCAATTGCTCTTGATATGATCACAGAGGTCATTTATGTAGAGTATGAAAAGAGTTGTCCTAGAACACTGCCTTGGGGGACACCTTTGGTGACAAGTACAAAATTTGATAGGACGCTCCCAATTTTGATTATTTATTGTCTTTTTGACAGGAATGCTTCTATCCAGTAATGCAGGTGTTCAGAGATACTGTAAGATGTTAGTTTTAGTAGTAGTTTTTCGTATACCACTGAATCAAAGGCTTTACAGAAGTCTATGTAGATTGCGTCTATTGCTTTGCCCTGATCGAGTTGTGTAGTCCATAAGTTTTTGCAGTGTAAGAGTTGCAGATTACATGATAGTTTTTTCCTAAAACCAAATTGTTTATTAGAGGGTAGGTTAAGGTTAGGGTTAGGGTTAGTGATTTTGTCATCTTCTCAAAGAATGCAATAAGATTCGTCTGGTGTGATAGGGTGGACAGGTGCTCACTTATCATTTTCTTCCCTATTTTAACTTGTGTTCCTAATCTGTTTTTTTATCGTGTTGTTTTTGATAAGTTGGACTGTTTTTTTCCCTTTGTGTAAAGATGAATGCAAAAAACGAGTTAAATAGTTTTGCTTTCTCTTTGCTACTTGTCACCTTCTTGCCCTCTTACCTTGCCTTCTTACCTTTTCGTTCAATTCCTGATCGACAATATACAGTATAATGTTTGTTTGTGTGTGTGTAAAATTTTGATTCTATGAAAAATGCTAAATAAAAGTTCTAATATAATAATTGTTTTCAAAATTAAAGAATGCATGGTTGTACTCCTATAGGTTCCTTATTATCATTCATTTACAAGTGCTTTCTGGAATTAATTATTAAGCTACTTTCCAGTTTAAATTTCAATTTTGGTAATTTCTGGAGGTGTATTACCCAAGTTATCATTGTTTTGCAATGGTTTAGGTTGGTTCTATGTTCCATTACTCTTTTCTCAATATACCAATGACTGCATCTTGAAGGATCCCTCTGTTAAATAACTGGAATTTGCAGATGATACAACAGTCATTGATTTCATTCAAGATGATTTTAAGTCTACATAAAGACAAGAGGTTGAAAACTGGTTCTGTAGAGCACCCGGAGCATTCTGGAATTCAACACACTTAAAACTGTAGAAATGATAATAGATTTTAAGATAAGGCCTTCTATTTTTACAATATTAGACGACACAGTACAAACAGTTGAGACCTTCGAGTTTCTGAGTTCTATAATTATGAGAATAATCACAAAACACAGCAAAGACAGTGAACAATATGAAAGAGCTTTATTATTAAGCTTTTGCAAAAGGGAATTCTTCTCATGACAGAAAATATTTTCCCCAGGAAGGCTAGGGTTTATATACAAGTTCAAATATACAGTCTCTGCCCCTTTCCTGGGTTCCCAATCTATCCACCTACATATCTCCCTACGCCACACCCACAGTATACCATCTGTACACACACACACACACACACACACACACACACACACACAGTCAATCTTTATTCTCTTGCTCCTTCCTCTTCCCTAACCAACCGTAAAACTTTCCCATATTTTATAATGTTCTGATTCATCCATACTTTTTAATTCCTTTGTCAATTTCTCCATTTCATCACACTGCTAAACACATATTTCCCACAACACTGTTTTATGCCTAGGGACATCTAACCATATTGTAGGGCTATATTCCTAATATCTTTCTCATCATTTTTCATCTTCTTATCTTTTCTACTACCTTTCCATATTGGTATCTTACAATTTATAACATTGTTTATATATTATGATTTATTATTGCATCTTATGATTTATGATCAACACTTCGTTATTTGTATGTAGAGTTTATGCACCAAAGGAAAAAAATCCTTCTATGTTCAATCACATTTGGCCAATAAAGAATATTCCTTCCTTTATAGTAGACCAGTGATCCTTTCAGATCATTTCATACTTCTGATATATGGAACCCATTCTATGTCAGCCTAGAACAGCCTAAGAAATAGTGACACAGACCACTACAAGTATTAATTTTCTAGATTCAATTGTATCTTGGGCTGGCTGCTCCTCCCCATTTAAGGAAAAAGACAAATAACTATTCATAAAGCAGGAATTCATCATGCAATTAGCTTGTCAGTCAAAATTATGCCCTGTGTCACCATGACTGAAAGTCGAGATTAAAGTTAGAATTGAAAATCTTCCTTTTGATGGAAATCGTTGAGGACTTCCCTCAGATTCTCTTTCCCTCTCATAATCTTCTTCCCTCTTTCTCCTTCCCTTCCTCCTTCCTTCTCCTCCTCCTTCTCCCCCACTCTTACTTCTCTTATCCCAACCCTTTCCGCTTTTTCCTTCCTTCCTTCCTTTTTCCCTTTTTTCTTCTTCATTCTCCTTTCCCTCTTCATTCTCCTTTCTTCCTTCTTCCTTTTTATCTTTTATTCTTTTTCCTTTTTTGCTGTTTCACCTTCTTTTTCTTTGTCTTTCCTCTTTCCCTTTCTCCTTTCCTATCCCTTCTTGAATGCTCAAATGCAAAAGGGGAAACATTTTTGATGCCTCCTTGCCTTGTGATCAAATGCCACTTTTGCTAGTAGTTTGTGGCCACTTTTAAGACTCTGAACAAACCAGGCTCAGTTTATCCCATGCTTGCATTTTATCCACAGACAACAGTACAGCAAAACTGTTAAAATAATAGCTCTGATAGTTGATCAGAGCTCCTCTGGTTTTTTTTAGGTGCAACAGCTTTAGCATTTAAGAACAGAGGTAAGTTATCTGCTTTTCTATTAATACATAATTCTGAAAAGGGCTTCTATGTAGGTACCCTGCCATGGTCTAATTCAGACTGAAAATATAGCAAAGGAAAATATTTTCCCCATTCTGCTTTGTCCTGTTTTCCCCACAGGAAATAGCTATTTGAAACACACAAGGAGGGATTCTTTTCTAAGAGCTCACAATTCAAGAATACCAATCATAACTTGGATTGCCAACAAAGTCCTGTTTGTGACAAAACAGAACACAAAATTGCTTTCTCCTTTTTTTTTTAGCTTTTTCTTTTCCTCACGATAGCAACAATCACAGTAGCATTTACCAGCCTTAAAGGTCCAAAGGTCTCTCTCTCTCTCTCTTCTTTTTCCTCTTGATAGGCATTTGATTTCAAATCCAAGATCTATTGTACTTATTTACTTTTCAAGGAAGCAGAATCAGAGAATGGCTTCTAATTATGATCCCAAGAACCTTGAAGATATGTTGAGGCTACTTACAGGGTGATCGACATTTTGTGATTTTGAATATCTGTTCCACATAGATTCCACAGAAATTCTTGGAAATGAAGATGATACAAAAAGCTGTTTTGTTTTGCAATATGCCAGATTCCTATGTATTTGTTTCTAATAAAATATTCCTTAATTGAATCAGGTGCATTTTGGAGCCTAGAAACCAGTGGTGGAATTCACATTTTTTTACGACTGGCTCTGTGGGCATGGCTTGGTGGGCATGTGACTTGGTGATCATGGCACTGTAGTCATTTGACTGGGTGGACATGGCTATGTAGTCATATAACTGGGTGGGCATGGCTGTATGGTCATGTGAGCAGGCATAGCTAGATTGTCATGTGACTGGATGGGCATGCCAGGTTTATTTATTTATTCATTTGATTTGTCAATCGCTTACAAGATAACAAGTATAAGTATAAACATAGTTTTGAATACATGAGTTGGATAAAGATGTATAAGAAGAATAAAAAGAAACAACAGGATAGGGATGGTAGGCACGGTTGGTGCACTTATGCATGCCCCCTACAGACCTCTTAGGAAAAGGATGAGGTCAATAGTAGACAGTTTAAGGTTAAAGTTTTTGGGGTTTAGGGAAGAAACCACAGAGTCAGGTAGAGTATTCCAAGCATTGACCACTCTGTTGCTGAAGTCATATTTTCTACAATCAAGTTTGGTGCAGTTAACCTTGAGTTTGTATCTATTGTGTGCTCTTGTATTATTATGATTGAAGCTGAAGTATTGATTTGCAGATAGGACATTGAAATGTATGATTTTATATATATGATTTTATATATGATTTTATTTATATTTAGATCGGACCAAAGGTGGCGTAGTTCTAGGTTTTCTAGGTGTAGAGTTTCAAGTCTAGTGGCATAAGGTATTCTGCAATGAGTAGAGGAGTGG